>PISX010000214.1:276010-343060 GCA_004024625.1 Mellivora capensis | reverse complement strand
CATTTCTTTTGATGGCTGCATAGTATTCCATCGTGTATATATACCACATCTTCTTTATCCATTCATCTGTTGATGGACACCTAGGCTCTTTCCATAGTTTGGCGATTGTAGACATTGCTGCTATAAACATTCGGGTGCACGTGCCCCTTCGGATCACTACGTTTGTATCTTTAGGGTAAATACCCAGTAGTGCAATTGAACATGGTTTCTGAGACTTGGGTTTCTTGCCCATTTATTTAGTAAATGTATATTGAGTACCTACTGTGTGCTAGGATTGTTCTAGATGCCGGGACTACAACCACGAACAAGGAGGGCAAAAATGCAAACCTCATGGAGGCTGGATTCTAGTCTGGGAGACAGATAGAGTTCATGTAAACCAAAAAAATCATGAATCCTAGCTCTGCTGTGGGTCTTTGAGCAAGCCACTTGGCTTCTCTGAGCATGAGCATCTCCATTTGGGCTATTACATAATGACTTCTGTCTCTCCGTGCAATTCTGAGAGAATATATATATAAACTGAAAATGGGTTGCAAACTGGAAAGCCCCGTGCTCATGTGCATTACTGTGGGTGTGTGTGTAAACATGTGGGCTTGCCAGCACCTGTTTTCTTTGGCTTGGTAAATATAGCACCTGTGGGACTCCGGAACTCGTCCCGAATTCCATAAAACCCACAACTCCTCCCACCAGAAATGAAGGGAGGAAACCACATGTCTCTGATACACTGACTTTGGGTTTGGTTTTGCCCGGAGACAACACACCCTTCAAGTTTCTCTGCTGAGAGTGTGTTTCTCGAGCCCCTTGCACAAACAGGTTTCATTTTAAGGAGGGCAGAGGATGTGGAGCTGAACTGGGGAAACACTCCATGCCCAGGGAGAGGAGATGCAGAGAAAGCCCAATGAGGGGCATGGACAGAGGAGCTCCTGAGCAAACTGTCATCCTCCGAGTGTTCCTTCCCTATCTCTGGCCTTGGAAAGCCTCGCACTCTGCTGGACGCGAAGAGCTTGGTGCTGGCATCTGAGCTTCTGCGCCATAGTGGCTCCCAGTGCAAATCACCCCTCTTCGTCCAACCCCTGCCCACACCGCCCGACCCAGCTCAGTCTGGCTCCACCACACACATTCCAAACCTTCCAACTCAGCCCAGTCCAACCCCTCTACCCAACCCCGGCCAACCTCTCCCAATCCACTCATTCCAACCCCTCCCTGCCCAGCTCAGTGGTGGTAGATACTGCAGACTGGCTCGTTCAGCCTGGGTTCCTCTCTCCTTCTAGCGCGCCTTTCAGTCTCACAGAAGCTGAAAAGCTAAAATCTACATTTCCCGGACTGCCCTATGCTTAGAGGACTGGAGGTGATGTGGGCTTACCAAACGGCATGCACTCATGCAAAGCAATTCATTCGGAAGTGAAGCAAATGGGCAGAAAGGCAGGAAATGAGATATCCATTCATGACAGTATTTGCAAAAATAACATATGCAAAACCAGAGAGAACAGTACAGTGAACCCTATATCCCTATCATCCAGCTTCAATGATTGTGAACATTTTCTTACTTTTGCTGTTATATTCCCAAATAATTTTTTTTATCACATTTTTTCCCCCTAAAGACAGACCCTGTCTGTGCTTTCACCCTGAAGTGTGCATTTCACTGGTTTGGACATTCAGAGGAGCGTGTTTCTGGAGCCAGAAGCTCAACGGGCGGCTTCCCGACTTGGCAGATGACTTCCTGATGGCCTCGAAAAGGAGCAGCTGCCTTGGTGGTCCAGTTCTACAGCATGGCTTTGGGAGATCGTCCCAAAGATGCAGCCTAGAATCTGTTTCTGTAGCTCTTCAAGGATTTCTGTAAACCATTAAAAACCCATTCATACATTTATTTCTGCTTAAACTATCCAGAGTGGATTCTGTCTGTGCAACCTAACCTAACCTGACCTACCCAAGCCAGTCCATCCCCAAACCATTCCAACCCAACCAAGCCTGTTCAGTCTGGCCTGACCCTGGTCAGTAGAGCCTGGCTGAACCCAGCCTTTGCTAATATACACCCCCCTCACTTCTTTCCACCTCAGCCCATCTAGACAACAGGCAACCTATCCCAGTCAGGCTATGCTAACTCTTTTTAGTCTAAACAGGTCATTTATTTCCAACTCGATCTGTGTGATCCCATCAAATTCATCCCAACTCAGTCCTTCCTGGCCCTCATCCTACGTATTCAATGACTCTCAACTTAACCCATTCCATGGCAACTGGGCAACATAGCCCTCTACCTCCATATATATTTACTGAATATCTTTTGGGAGCCACCACGAAGGAGCAGAGCGAACTTGAACTTCTCTACAGATATAAGGCTGCATTCTCTCTTAGCATTTCTATTCTGTCTCCCTCTTTCCTATTTCTCCCCCCATTGAACACACCTCCTTGTCTGTGTCCATTCCTCTTGGCCACCCAGTGCTCCCACAGTACTTTCTGGGCATTCCGGCCTCTGGGGAAGCCTCTCTCCATCCCAGTCCTGCCTTCCTGGAGAGGGCCCTTAGAACCTCCACCTCTACAAAGCCTACCCATTGTAGTAGACAGAATTTCTAAAAATGGCTTCCCAAAGGAAGCCTAATCCTGAAATTGGGAATATGATGAGAAGTGACTCCTGCCATCACACTATGTTCTACGGTCCAGTCGACCTTAAGATGGGGCAGTTACCCTGGATTGCCAGGGTGGCCCCACTAAAATGACATGAGCCATGAAAAGCACTGAGCTTTCTCCAGCTGAGGGCAGGAGTAGTCAGAGAAATGCAGCAGGAGCGGATGTTAGAGGGAACCAGAGTCTGAGAACTTGCCTTGTAGCTGCTGGCTTCACAAATGGGGGAGACCATGTGAAAACAAATGTGTTTGACCTTAGGGAGCTAAAGTCAGCAAGGAGATGGACACGTTGGGCCATACCTGCAAGGATCGGGATTTTGCCAACAACCTGGAAGTACATTCTTCCAGAGCCTCCCCACAAGAACCCAGCCAGCTGACACCTTGATTTTGACCTTGTGAGGTCTTGACCAGAGGACACAGATAAGCCCATTTGGATTTCTGGTCTACAGTTTGTGGGAATTTGTTACCTAGCAAAAGAAAACAAACACGCTCCTCTTACATCTACTCTTTCTGAATTATCGTGACTTTTTTCCTCATCAAGCTGAAGAATTAATTATTGTAGAATTGGAGAATAGAATATTGGACACAAATACACTTGGTTCTCATTCTGGTTCAGTCACCTACTGGTCAGGTGACTTTAGGCAAGTTATTTGAGACCCTTCTAGGCAGAACTTTACTCATCAGTCAAACATAAAGATAATGACTTTCCTGGTCAGTTTGCTTGGAGGATTAAGTATAATACACATTCCATGTCTGGCACATAGTAGGGTTTAACTCTTTTTTATTTGTTTGGGATAGCAATAAGCTCATATGAGCAATCTGTTCATAAATATTAGAGTCAGCAAAGCTGTTATTTTAAAATTTGTTATTATCATTTTTGTGTGTGTGTGTGAAGCTGTTATTTTGTACCACCATCACTAGCAGTAGGACAATTATAATACAAGACCATCAACTTAATGCAGAGGAAGAGCCAGTCTGAAGTTTCGGGCACTCTGATGGGGAAGGTACTCTGCAGAGACCACCAGCTCTGCCTGGGTTCCTATTTGGGCCTCGGAGTAGTTAACTGGAAGCACTGGGAGGCCACAGGAGGAAGGATATGCAGAGAAAAGGACCCAGGGTTCAACAGATAAGCAACTCCATTCAGTACTCATGAAATGCCCCGCCTGGCCCACCTGTCTGGATGGGGCAGGGGTGGGGAACAGCTGAGCCCAGCCTAGGCTCTCTTCCCTCAGGGGCTGCGAAGCCAGCAGAACCGTGCTCATTTCGCAGCCTCTTGTGATCATCAAGGTTAATGGGAACCATTTCCCTCCCTGCCCCACCAAGTCTGAACTTTACAAGTCACTGGAGAGCATTTAGAATGAGCAGCTTTTGCTCTGGAGGATAGGAGGGCTGATGCCCATGCCCAGCTGGGCTTCAGAAGCACTGTGATGACCTGAGCACATGGGAAGGAAGGACCCTGCAGGATCTCCAGGCTCCGCATTCGGGCCCTACCTGGCTTCTTTCCTCTGTCCCCCCACCCAACTGTCTTACCCCACCCCCACTGTCTCCAGGCTCCTTGCAGAGACTGGGCTTCAGCCAGGGGTGCTGGAGGTGGTTTGCACTCCAGAGCCTGTGTAATGATCTCTGTCCAGTTCCACTCTCTAGTGACCTCATTTTGGGAGCTCCAAGTCCAACACCGTGAGTCTTTACTCTGCCGAAATTGGCAGAGGCTGCCCCTGGGGCTTTACCCTGTCTGAAGCTGGTGTTACACATTCACCAACACAAAGCTTCTAGTTTAGGTGGACTGGAGGGGTTGGGGTTCCCACCCCCTCCTTGGCCTCAGTTCCCTCCTTAGTCAAATTCAGGTTGCCTTAGCTACCTTCTACAGGACCTTCTTTCTCCCTCCCTCCCCTCTTTTCCTTCCTTTCTCTTTCTTCTTTCCTTCCTTCCCTCCCTCCTCTCTCTTCCTTCCTTCCTTCTTTCCTTTTCCCTTCCTTCTTTCTCTTCTTCCTTCCTTCCCTCTCTTCTTCCCTCCCTCCCTTCCTTTCTCTTCTTTCTTTCTTTCTTTCCTTCTTTCTTTCATTAGACACCAAGGGAAAGAGAGGATGTGCTGATAACAAAATTATTGTTTTTGTGGTAATACTTCAACAACAAAATTCGTGTCATAGTAATCATTCAGGAAGTACTTTCTCTGTGCCAGACTCCATGCTACATACTTTATTTCAGTCTTCTGTCTTACTTGTTCATTTGGCCAGTGAGCTAGATGGGGCAGAGAACAACCCCCACCCCCCACCGCCCAGCTCTGAAATTTGAGTACCCGGATATAAATCTGGTCTCTACCTCTTTCTAAGCTACTTTGACTAAGGTTCTGTTTCCTGATTTGTAAAATAGGAACAACAATAATAATTTCTATTTAGCGTTGTTATAGTAAGTGAGAAAATCCATGGAAAATGCTTAGGCCAGTGCTAGTCACATGGTAGCACTAAATTCACCTGAAATATCATCATCCTTGTGTCTACAGAGCCCACACAGGCCTGGGCCATGGCACGTGGCCCATCAGTGTTGGAACAGGAAAAGATAGATAACAGATGATAGAGAGGAATCCTTTAAATTTACTTCCCCCAGCCTTTCCATTTACTTTTACTTGCTTATCTCACACACTCTCTCTCTCATAGATACTCTAGAAAGAGTTGGAAATTCATCCATTTTTTCACTCAATACACCCCAGCCAGGCCTGGGCTGGATGCTCCAAAATGAGCTCTGGGTTTAGCCCATGAGTCATGGAACCCTCTGGACTTCCAGTGGGGGACAGAGTGAGTGGCCAGACCTTCCGGAGGCCACAAGCTTTGCACTTGCTAGAAACAAGGGTAGTGGCAAGTTGACAAGACAGGAAACAACAAATGTTGGAGAGGTTATGGAGAAAAGGGAACCCTCCTACACCGTTGGTGGGAATGCAATCTGGTGCAGCCACTCTGGAAAACAGCATGGAATTTCCTCAAAAAGTTACAAAGAGAGCTACCCTACGACCCAGGAATTGCACTACATTTATCCCAAAGATACAGATGTAGTGAAAAGAAGGGCCATATGCACCCCAATGTTCTTAGCAGCAATGTCCACAGTCGCCAGACTGTGGAAAGAGCTGAGATGCCCTACAACAGATGAATGTGGGTAAAGAAGATGTGGTCCATATATACAATGGAACATTATGCAGCCATCAGAAAGCATGAATACCCAACTTTTGCGTGGACATGGATGGAACTGGAGGAGATTATGCTGAGTGAAGTAAGTCAAGCAGAGAAAGTCAATTATCATATGGTTTCACTTCTTTGGAGAACATAAGGAATAATGTAGAGGACATTCAGAGAAGGAAGGGAAAAATGGGGGGGGGAATCAGAGGGAGAGACGAACCATGAGAGACTATGGATTCTGGGAGTCAAATTAAGGGCTTTAGAAGGGAGGGGTGGAAGGATAGGTAAGCCTGGTGATGGGTATTAAGGAGGGCATGGATTGCATGGAGCACTGGGTGTTATATGCAAACAATCAATCATGGAACACTACATCAAAAACTAATGGTATACTGTATGGTAACTAGCATAACATAATAAAAAAATTATTAAAAAAGAAAAAGAAACAGGAGTAGCAGCAAGTCGAGAAGTTGGGATGCCCTCCTCCAAGAACTGCTGTGGTCCCTCTGCCACCTGACACCGGGCCGGAGGGTCAGATGGCCCTTCGTTTGAACCCTGGCTCTGCTGACGTGCATTGCTTGTTCTTGGGTGGGCTCTCTCGAAGCCACGGTTCCATCCTAAGTCAAAGAGGAGGAAACCATCAGCTGTGTACCCGGATATAAATCTGGTCTCTACCTCTTTCTAAGCTACTTTGACTACTTTGACTTTTGTGCTGTGCTTACCGTGTAAGTCTCTATGTGTGTCCTTCCTCTGGGCCTACTATGACCTTTGTGCTTTAACTGTGTAAGAACTTGCTCCCTCAGCGATTTACCTGGTAGCCCCCTCTCCCCCACCGACTGCAGATAAACTGAGTCCCAGAGAGGTGAAGAAACTCCCCAGTTTCTCAGACTTGCCCTTTGTGTGTAGTGGGCAGCAGGACAGCCCAGCTCTGGAGTCCAAGTTCTGCGGGGTGAGTTCCCGGGTTCCGGCAGATATCATCTCTGCCGGTCCCTCCTCAGGGAAGCGTCCCCCGCCTTCAGAGTACATTGCCTTGGCCTGTTAAGTGCGCTCATTGTCTCCTGAGCTTTTCCTTGGTTGCATCTATCCATGTGTAATTACATATTAGAGTAAAAATGACATTGTTCCTCCATGACATAGGACCGCGTAGGTCGCTTGCCCCTGTGCCTGTCCCCAGTGCCTAGCATAAGAACCATTTCCTTAGTGACGTCGCCTTTCTTTTTGGTCATGTTCTCTTCCCTGTTAGGCTGCTGGTTCCTCTGTGGAAGGGCCTTGCGTGGTTCACCCCTGTCCTGCCCGCAGTGCCCAGCCCAGCCCAGGCCATTGGCCAGCACCTGCCAGGGCAGGCCCCCAGGATCTGGTCTGGTTTGAGGGTGGTGACCGTGGGTGCAGGCTGAGGCTGAGATGAGTGGGGAGGTGCTCACGGCCTCTGGGAACAGCCCTGCATCTGTAACTGACCCTTAGAGCTCAGGGAGTGGACACACTAGGCCTCCCCACTGGCTTACTGGGTTGAGTCAAGAGCTCTCTGGACTTTAAATTACTCAGGGGATGGGTTGTTCTTCATCCTAAGATTCCAAACTGATAAGCAGCATGGTGCTGGTGGAAAAGAGGTGGAGGGTGTCAAGGCCCATTTACAGAAACCTCTGGAGAGGGCAGAATGATTTTGAGGCTCTGGGAGATGTGGGGACTCAGAGTCCAAGGGGCTTCTAGTCCTGTTCCCACTGCACATGGGGGTCCCTTCCCCAGTAGACCTCCCCTTCCACCCCTTACTCCTGCATGATTGCTGGCACTCACCCAGACACCTCCAAGTTCACTTTAGGACAGAGAATGTCACATCTGGTTAAAAGGTCAGTGGCAGGGATGGATGGGGAACTTGGCCTCCCAGAGAGGTAAGCACTGCTGGTGATGTGTCTTTATTTTTATCTCAGGTAACCGGCTTAACACTTTTGTTTTACAGTTGGGTAAACTGAGGCCCAGAGAGGGAAATTGTTCCTTTAGGGTCACGCAGCCAGGTGATGAGGGCAGAGCTGGGACTGACCATCTAAGCAATGCTCAGGAAGACGTTGGTTGGTAAGTCAGGTGTGTTGGTGCAAGGGCAGGTATGCTGGACAGAGACCCAGGCCGAGAATCAGGAACCCTGGTTCTGGATCCATGGATGCAGGCTAGTGAGCTGGCAAGTCACCCTGCTTCTCTGGGCCATGATGGGAGAAGAGCAAAGGGTCATGATAAGAGGAGAGTGTTGGTGGTGAACTCTCAGCTCCCAGAGCTCCGATTCTGGGTGTGGGGGGCCCTCTTCTGTGGGGCACGGCCTTGCGGTGCTGGCTGGAGCTCAGGGCCAAGTCTGTTCCCTCCAGGTTCACACATTGGTCATTCATTTACCAGGGCGGAGGTACTATGGGAAGAGGCCTGGGGCTCTTAGATCTTATCTAATCAAGATAGTGGCAGCTGGGCTGGGGTGTTGGAGTAGTGGAAGGAAGGAGGCCATTCCCCCTCTTTGAAGGCCACCTGCTTCCCTGACTCCTCAGAAGCTCTGGTCAGGTCCTTCTGGACAAAGCTGGTATTTGGGGCAGGCTGGTCGTTCATGGAGGGCACTAGTATCCCAGGGTCAGCCACGTGTGCCACATTCCCTAATGCCACCTCAGCAAACCCCTCGGGCCCACCCTATCACCTTTGTGCTCAGAGCTCAGCAGTCCATGCGGCTTGGTGTTCTGCTGAGGGACCGCGCCACGAGTCACGGAGAGAACAGGTTACACATTTCCCAGTGGGGAGACTGGGTCTCTTTTCCCTCCCACCCCCTCCCCACACAAGACCCTGTCATACTCACTGGTTCAGCTGCCATCTGGAACCAGAGCCCCCTCCAGTAGAACGCACTCCACAGGCAGAAGCAAGCAGCCCGCGCCCGTGCCCCAGCCTCTCATGGGTTTAGTCCTCGCTCTGATGCTCATTTGCGGAACTGCCTTTCCCTCTCAGAGCCTCTGCTCTCAGCGGCGAGGTGGGAGATAAACAGGAGCTGGAAAGAGATCAGCAGACTGGACCTAACCGCCCGGATGGGTTCACACAACTTTCCCTTCACCCCCTACCTGCTGTGGAGCTGGCCTTTTAGGTCACCTGTCCCCAGAGGGCCAGCAGCAGCAGGGTGCCGTGGGGGAGAGTATGGTTTGAATCTCAGTCCTCCACATGCTGACTTGGAGGTTCTGGGCAGGTGGCTTCCCCTCTCTATGCCTCAGTTTCCTCATTTGTAAGAAGTAGAGAAAAGAATAGGTGTGAGGATGAATGTGATCTCCGCCTCCTGGGGCACTTCCTGGCATTCATTAAATATGCTCTCTGACCACCGTCCTCACCGTGAAGGTGGGGGTGACAGATGGGGATAGAAGGGACCAGGTGTGTCCCAGGGGAAGCTGCAGAGCCCCAGGGATTTCCAGCCAGGAACTGTCCAGATTTACTCCCACCTGCTGCTGCACAACTGTCCCAGGCACACCTGGGCAGAGCCACACCTGGGCACAGCCACACCGAGTCCATGCACACAGCCGCAAAGCCAGTGTGAACACATCCCTGCGGGGCCAGAACCAGGCTCCCCCTGTCCCACCTGTTTCTGAGATGAGCCTGGGGCTGAGGGACAAGGAAGGTGTCCCAGGTGTCCCAGGAGACAGGGCAGGGCAGAACCAGAGCTGCGAGGAGCTCCAGTGGTCCAGGGGCATCAGGGGCGGGGGCGGGGGGGGGGGCCGTGAGGGTGCACACCACGAACTCTGGCACCCCGCAAGCAGATCACACATTCAAAGGGGCTCCTAGGGAGCAAAGACCTGGCACAGCGACACTCCTCAACCTCTGGGAGCGCAGGGAAGCCCTCAGGGGGTCGCGCAGTAAGCCGCCAGTGCGCCTCACTCAGGGCCCAACCACCCCGCACTGGCCGGCCTGCCCCCCCCCCGCCCCCCCGCCGGCCAGTGCGGGGCGGGGGGCTCCTTGGCCTCCGCTTAACCTGGGCGCGCGGGGCCGGCAGGGCCTGGGGCCATTATGCGGGCGCATGGCCGGCCGCGCCGGGGCGCAGAGCAAACTTAACCTTCATTTGGGAGCGCCCGGCGGCCGGAGCGCGCGGCGCAGCCATCGATCGCGGCTAATGGCCTCGTCTAAATGCGAAGCCGCTGCCTCCGCCCCCCGGGTCAGGGCGCCCCCCGCCCTCCGCCCGCGCTCTGTGCAAAATGGTGTTTACCAAAGTCAATATTGGTTGCGGCGCCCGCCAGGGGCGCAGGGGAGCCCCCGCTGGCCTCCCCGAACCCGGGGGCGGCATCCGGACTGCCAAGGCCTCGTCCTTGCTGTCCCAACTGCTCCTGGTCTGAGGAGGGACCTCGCCCAAGGTCGCCCAGGGCCGGCGTCTCGGGCGCTGGACCCTCCGCTGGACCCTCCGGGCGGCGCCTAGGGTAGGAAGAGAAGCAGGGGGTCTGACCTGGGAATCCCTCAGGTTGACTCCTGGCTCTGACTCTCTATAAATTTGGGCGGGTCCTTTCACCTTTCTGAGTGTTTTGGCACTTTTAAACACCTTAGTTTTGGCACTTTTAAACACCTCCCCCCGCAAGGGTTGTCGAAAGGATCACAATGGAGCCAGTGCAAGGCAGTGCCCAGCACAGAACTGACTCGAAGAGGCGTCTGCCCAGTGGCTGGAGGTGTCTGCTTCTCCCGTTTCCTTCCTCCCGTGCCTGTTTCAGCTTATGGACCAGCACCCCTGGAAGGTTCACCTGCATCCTGGCCTCACCACGGATGAATCTGACACAAACCCTTGACTCTTTAGATTCTCTGCTTTGTCTCCTGTAAACGTGGCAATAATAATCCTTGCCCTCCCGGACCAAGCACTGAAGACCACACGGCTTCCAGACAGCGCAGAAGCTGCGAACCTGTGGCCGCGGTTGGGTATGGCTCCCTGGCTCCTGTCACACCTTTCCAGCCTGCTGCCCTTAAGTGTTCGTATGGCATCTTATTAAGCTCTTTGGACAAATAAACCACCTCCTTGCTCAGGTCCCCTTGCATTCTTGCACTGTTGATCTTCGGACTGATAAGAAAAACATCGTAACTGCAATTTTTCCTCCCTCCTTTCACTCTGTTCCCATCAGAGAAAGAAATTTTTAAGTGAGAGCCCCAGAGAAGGCTTAAGGCTTAAGAGCAGGTTTACCCAGGGACCAGTAACCCGAGCCCGCCATCTGGTGGCCACAGCGAGGCTGACATCCCTGCTCCTAGAATGGGCTGGAGGAGCCCTTGATCCTGGGAATTTAGACTCATGTTCAACCTCTGAAGAGTCACAGATTTAAAATCACAATATGGTATGCTCTTAGGGCTGGAGAATTTTAAATACCTGAGTATTGTGTGCATGGAATTTTAGAACAGTACTAATAACTCCCAGAGAGGTTTCTCTGCGCCAGAAATTGCAGTAAGTTCTTGGTAGAGGCTCCTTCTTATAGTCCTCTCCATGACATCATCACATGGTAACAGTCGTGTCCCCATTACATGGGTGAGAAAACTGAGATTCTTGTTAAAGGGTTTGTCTAAAATCACACTATGGTCAGCAGTGGGTGGAAATGCGAACCCCAGGTCTCTGGGCTCCATGTCCACAGAGTCTTAAGATAGTTTAATTTAAGATTTCTTAGTCTTAGTGTCATAGAATCATAGGGTATTGGGATCTTAGAATTGGAGAATCTTAAGATCTTGGAATCATGATATCCTGGGAAGAGGGCATCTAAGGCTTTCAGACTGAGGAACTGTGCAGGGTAAGGAATGGGAGGGACTTTGGTATGGGGGGGGTCCCTCGGGGAGGGCAGGCTGCTGGCTGGTTGGGCAGGACAGGGTGGGAAGTGTGAGCTTCCTATCTCCTGACCCAGCATTCTTTTCACCTCAGCTTTCTCAATCAAGGCTTTCCCAATCATGTTCTTTTATAGCACTGCAATAAAGCTGTGGACTTTTGCTCCAGAAAGCACATAAAATATCCCCATTATTTGCCTCTTAACCCAGGCTTCTGTTTTACATCCTAAGTCTAAAGTGTAAGCCTCATAAAAGGTAATCATCTAAGGCCTGTTCAAAGAGAAGCCATAAAGTGGCCATTTAACCTGATCAGCCTTGATTGTGCTCCCATGAGCACCCAACCAGTGGAAAGAAGCCTGTGCCCCATCTCGAGGATAGGGGAGTACGAACCTTCATCCCTGATAACGTGCTGAGTAACTTCCCTTTGGGGAGGAGTGCGCAGATGCTGAGAAACATAAATGTCACCAGGGATGCCATTTCATGGCTAGATGCAGCAAGGGGAGAGGCCAGTGTGGGTCACGAAGGAGAGGAGTGAAAGCAAAAGAGGGATGTGTGTGTGTGTGTGCTGATTGCTAGGTAGTTAGTATATACTGGACACTATGCTGTGTATGTGATGCACGTGATCACACAGAATCCTCACCATCATTTTCTGAGGTGGATATATGAGCAAACCAAGGCTCAGAGATGTTGACTGGTTTACCCAAAGTCACACAGCTATTTAGTTCTGGAGGTGACTTAGACTAAGGTCTTTCTGATTTCAAAGCCTTTGCTTTTTTTTTTTTTTTCCAAGATTTTATTTATTTGACAGAGAGAGATCACAAGTAGGCACAGAGGCAAGCAGAGAGAGAGAGAGAGAGAGAGAGAGAGGAGGAAGCAGGCTCCCCGCCGAGCAGAGAGCCCGATGCGGGACTTGATGCCAGGACCCTGAGATCATGACCTGAGCCGAAGGCAGAGGCTTAACCCACTGAGCCACCCAGGTGCCCCACAAAGCCTTTGCTTTTAATCACTGTGTCACATTGCTTTGGGGTTAGGCCTTAAATGACCACAGTGGTCAATTGAAGAATGGAGGTCAGAAGGGTTCTGTGGATGCCCAAGGCCGGAAGGCGAGAGGAAGTTCAGCTGTACTAGAAAACGCCCTTCCTCCCCTGAAGTGGCCTCACCCTGCTCTCTCCAGTCATTCTTGGCTTCCCTGGCTCCAAGCTGATCAAGAAAACAGGTCTTCTTCTTGGCCTGGCTACCCAGAATTCAGCTCTATCCTTAGGCTGTCTTGGCTGGGCCTGGTCTCTCTTCCGAACCTCCTTGCTAGAAGGAAGGTTGTCTTCCCTCTCCCCGACCCACCCCCAACTCTCTCCGTGGCCCACCCAAGCAGATAAGAGCCCAGGGTTGGGCCCTGCTGCCCCTCTATCAGGAGTCTGTCACCATCTTCCAGACAGCACATGTTGCAGGCTCTGTCTGTGGCTGTGGGTACTCCTGGCCTGGAGCCAGGTCCTGTCTCCACTCTCTCCCTCATAAGCAAAGGTCGCCTGCCCACCTTCCTCCCTCATCACCCCGCCACCATTTCCCTAAGTCTCAGCCTTATTCAGGCCTCATTATTTCATACCTAGGACAGGGCACGGGTCTCCTCACTGGTGTCCCGGGCTTCACTGTCCGCTTTTTTACCTTCTACACACAAATGTGGGTGGTGCGCAGCTGAGACCCCTCCCATTGTGCTCAGAGCACCTTCCAGCCCCTTTCGGGGGTGAAAAGGCTCCTTCTCACCCACATCTATCGACTTCTTCGGGTTTTCCTGTCTTCTGGTTCTTTTGCAGATGGACTGTGGGCTGAACTCCAATCTTAGCCTCACTGTGAGCAGAATGATCTTGGTCAAGTTACTCAACCTGTAAATCTATAAAGTGGGGATGATAACAGAAGCTTCTTTATAGTGTTGCTGCAGAGACTCAACAACCAGCCCCCCCAACCCCCCAGAAGTAAAATGCTTTTAACATTGCCTGGCACACAGCGAACGTTCAGTGAAGACTCAAGGTTAACTATCATTACCATCCCTGTCCATCACGTGATACCAGAACTCTTCTCTATCAAACAACAAGCCATTCTCTTGACTTCCCCAGCTGTTGTTTCACAGTCAAGGCAGATTCTAAATAGCTACAGGTTCTTTGGTCCTACTTCTGTGAAGAGATGGGGTCTGCATTCCCTCTTCTTTGATGTGGCCATGTGGCATAGGCTGTGACTGCTTTGACCCAGAGGCAAGAGGGATGCTGTTCCTGTACCTCTCCTGCCCCCTGCCTTTAGAGAAACAGATGGGTTCCACTTTTGTCTTGGGAAGCCTTGCCCTGCCTGTGGTAAACTCGACTAGCCTGTTGGAGAGATTATGTAGGGAGACCCTAGGACCTCATGAAGGGGGTCCAGCCAAGCCCAGATCTCCAGCCACGCCCACTGAGATACTGGGCATTCGAATGAATGTATCTTGGATCCTCTGTCCCAGCCGAGGCACCAGCCAAAAACTAAGTGGCCCGGTTGACACTCTATGGAGCAGAAGACTGGCCCTGCCAGGCCCTGCTTACACTCCTGACCCATGAAATCAAAGAGATATAACAAAATAATTGTCAGTTTAAGCCACTAAGAGTTTGGGGACAATTTGTACATAGCAATAGGAAACTGAATCGGTGACCAAGGGGTGTTTGAGTTTGCAGAGAAAGACCCCCTAATACTGGCAAAAAATATTTTAAAGTATATTACTAAATTCGTAACACCTAATAATAAGATGTTAAAACAGTTTTCTCAGTTATTTAAACATTATATGTAAGTTTAAATAAACACACCGTTTTGCATAAACTATAAGTATAAATTTTATAATGTGCTTTGAATCCTCCAAACTCATGAAACAAACAAGTAAAACATACACAAAAGAGAATCATTAAAATTCAAGACTATGTTGACATTTACACTTATCCTGGGAGCATCTATCTGGTGTTTGGGTTATTTCCTTATGACTTATATACTTAACTTTATACCTTCTTAGTTTCTTGGACTTTTTTTTTTTTTTTTAGATACTCAGCTTGGGTTGCAAGAACTTTCCAAATTGAAAAGAAAAGTTAGAGTGACTCACATTAAGATCTGGGTTACAACCATGTGGTTCTTGGTTGGGCATGGGATGTGATTGTCTCTCTCAAGGTCATCAAGCAAGAGCTGCTGATCAACAGACTGAGTTAGTTGTTTGTTTGTTTTGCTTAATCTCACCTTGTTACATCAGTAAAATTTGTAGGTACAGGACTTTCACACAATTATTAGTTTTATTGGAGCTGGGGGGTCTCTCCCCCCAAATTTTATACATTGCCAATTTTACCTGGTTGTCTTGACATTGTGACATGTGGCTCAGATCCAGGAGCATTACTTCTAGAAACCTTCTATTATCTTACAATTAGTGAGTCATCTAGGGATTTGATTGGAGATGAGAGATTGGGGTTGCGTGAATTTTCTCCTCTCTGAGACATCCACCTGCTCCATCACCATGGGACACCCAGCAGAATGCCCTCTCTATTCAGTTACATAATAAAAAGGAATTTACCGTGACCTTTTACACTTATTGTATAATGACAACCACCTTTTTGCATGCTTTGTATTTACTTTTTTTTAAAGTGTCACAAATTTGTAGCCTTTCACTAACTTACTTTGTTCTAATAAGCCATATTTTTTCCCTCTCCTCCTCCTTGTCTTCCTTCCTTTTGATATTTGATGATCAGAGCTTTGCCAGTGGAAGGTGCTCTCAACTGCCCCCCCCTTTTAATACACTGATATCTTGTAAGGTACTCTTATTTTCTGGGAACATCTGGATGCCCCATATCCATCTGTATTGATCTGTATTTTTCTTTTTTCCTCCAGGACATAGAACCACCTGTCTTCTAAAACACACTGATTCTTTTTCTGGAGAGTGGTTAGTAGAGACCCTGCTGTGGGCACTCAGTGGGCAGACACAGTCTTGGTGCTGTGACTCTAGCTTTTCTGATTGGGTCTTATGTGATGCTCCCACATGGGGAGCGGAGGCAGTCATACTTCAGAACCACAGTGCTCTGCTGGGATGTGCTCTTGGCCTTGGGAGGTGGCAGACACTGCTCTCTCCTCTACCATGCTGTCCCAGCCTCCCCTTAATTTCTCCAGAAGAGCCAACATAGTTTAGGTCTTTTGATTGGAAGGTTCAGGAACAAGGGAGGGGCATTTACTAGAAAATAAACCATCTATACTGCTTGTGGCTTCCTCCAGAGCCCTAACACCTACACCCACTCTAAGATCTCTCTCAGAGCATTTTCTGCTCCCTCCCAGCCTGTCTCTAACCCCCCCACCCCCATCCCTTGTCAGGAATCCACGGAAGATATCTCCATTAAAATTTCAGACCAACCTCCAGAAGGACTGATGAGAAGGAGTTTCCTATCATTCCCAGGGAGCGTTCGCTCTCGACAGTATCAGGATCCACAGCTGCCTGGAGGGTGGGCAACAGGAATGTTGACTTCCTGACCCTTATTAACAAAAATGGGGCCCTGTTCTAAGTGCCCCAATGACTATTACACCAGAAAACAACAACTTTTTATCAACTGACACATTCCCAGAGTCCAGATCATGTAGCTTAAGTGGCCCATGGAGGATATCCAGAATTGGCTTCAGTGTGAGCTATGTCCAGTCTGGCCCAGTTAGTTGTTACCAGAGGCCCTTCAAGGACCATGTTTGGGCATCTTTCTAGGCTCCTGGCTTAGACTATCAGGTGTACTAATAAAAAATTACACATACACCTAAAGCACAAGGAAGTCGAACTCCTAAAGAGCAAAGAAATATTTACCACTTTTTCTTTTTTCTAAAAATTTAATTTATTCTTTCTTTCTTTCTTTCTTTCTTTTTAGAAGAGATGGAGAGAGGGAGAGGGGCAGGGGTAGGGGCAGAGGGAGAGGGAGAGAGAACCCCAAGCAGACTCTGCCCATCCCAATGCAAGGTTCCACCTCACCACCCTGAGATCAGAAAAGAGATGATGAACTGAGCTGAAATCAAAAGTTGGAAGCTTCTCCGACTGAGCCACCCAGGCATCCCCCTTTTTGTTCTTTAAAAGGACGAAATCTACAGGAACACAGCACTCCCCACCATTCCATGTGTCAATTTACGTGATCAAATATCTGCTAAACAGCTGTTCCAATGTTTCTCCCCACAAGGAACTGGAGAGGGCTTGATTTGTAAGATGTTACTAAATGGCCAGTTCTAGCACATTTCCAAAATAAATGGATATCCTTTCCCCCCAAAATCATACATAGATTTAAAAAAATGTAATGCATTCTTGGGACTCAACTTCAGAACGACAAAGGATGAGTATCCATCCCACCCGCCTCCCGCTTCCCCAGGATCCGGGGCTATCAATCTCTTATGCCCCTTTCCCTTTTCATAAAAATGCATATTTTATGCATTTGCAAATAAGTGTGCATATATGGTCTTCTTCCATCCCTTTAAGAAGGCATGAATGTGAGCACACTATACATGTTCTGCACCTCACTTTCCCCCCCAACAGTGTATCTTGCAGAGGATACTGCAGCACCTCATAAAAATGTTCTTATTCTTTCCCCAGTCAGCGTGTGTTTATCCACATCCGCTGTTGATGAACACTTAGTTTCTAATTCTCTGTTACAAATGATGCTACATTTAACAGTTTCTGTGCATGCATCATGTCTAATTGGATCTGCAGCATGACCTCGGAGAGGTGGAGACCCAGGGCACCAGCCTGTGGACTTTGACATCGCCAAACTGCCACCCAAGGGAGTCAAACCAGTTTTCCATGGGGGCCGTTGGCTTCTGGGTTTGTATCCTTGCCAACAGAGTATATCACCATGATCCATCTGGTAGGCGAGATAAAGGATCTTAGAAAGTCTTTTATTACAATTCGGAGCATCTTTCCATATGTTTAAGAGCTATTTATATTTCCTTTTCTCTCAATTATTTGTTTTATATCCTTTGCTCATTTTGGAGAGTAGGGTGGAGTGTTAATTTCTTTAATTGATTTTCCACACTTAGATTTTAAAGGGAATGTACTTTTGCCTGTGATATGAGTTGAAACTTTCTCATGTCCATTTTTTACCCTTCATTATATTATGAATGTTTTTGCATGCTTACTTTCCCATATGAATTTTGAGTGTGTATAATTCTGCACCCCACCCCCCAAATTCTATTGATGTTTCTATTGAGTGTTCTTGCCATGAATAAAATTTGTATTTTTGTATAGTCAAATTACTCAGTTTCCTTCATTTATGGCTTCTCGGTTTTATCATAATTAGACAGGCCATCACCTGTCATGAGACTATAACATTATTTTCTTTTTATGCTTCTTATAGTACTTTTAGTTTTTATATTTAAATCTTTGCTCCATTTAGAATTTATTTGGATGTTGTCTCCTGTGTCTACCTTGCTCCTCTCAATAGACCTGTGGCAGGCACGGTGGCTGAGGTGTTCCCGGCCACAAAGATTCAACCTCCCACGTGTGTTCCCAGCTGCTAAACATGCAGGAGATGCTGGCTGAGCCCATGCCAATGGACAGACTGACTCGTGTTTCTTGACCTTAAATCAGGTGGGTCTCAGAAGATCTCAGAACTCTCTGTGGAGAAGAGATAGTCTAGAGATTCTCCAGTCTCTGATGAAGAGTCTCGTAGACTATTCGAGGTTTTATCCAGGTTTTCCTAATTTTTAAATTGTTTTCTCTTAGATTATTTTGGTAATTGGGGGTTAATTCTAATAGTTCGTTGTAAATAAAAACCAAGCTCTTTACAAATATTTAAGGAAACAGAAAAAAGGAAAAAAAGGATCTTTGAGTCTTGTAATCTCTCCCCACTTAAAATTTTATTTTATATGATTGAGATAATAACTCGTATACAAGATTTAACCTGTTTTCTACCCCACAATAGCTTACAGGTGTGTCCCCACGTTATGATAAAGCATTGGTGTGCATTATTTTTGGTGGCTGCATACTATTCAAACAAGATGTGCCCTATCTTACTTACACAGTTTTCTATTATTGGGCAGGAAGGTTGTTTCTACGTATTTGCCAGTATGTACAATGTTGACCAAGAATCCTGTGCATAAATCTCTGTACACATGATGGAATGACTGGAACAATTTGAAAGGCACTTGGTGCGAACTTCCTGAGTGAAGCCTGTGGTTTTAGAGATAGAGCAACTGGGGCTAAGACTAAGCAGAAGACTTTCTTCTGTCCACGCTGTTTTCTTAGTAGCTTTGTAAGTTGCTCTTGAAGAGGAGCCCTGCATGGGTTCTTAAATGCTGTTATTACTCATGAACTATTAATACTATTGTAGTATTAATTGTTATTATAGATAATGTTGAATTGTGAGCCAGAGCTAGAAAGAGGAGGGTAAAGACAGTGGGACCAAATGTTAGAGGATGAACCCAGCTTGACCCACATTTATGGCCCTCTCTGTATGCTGTAGTTGTCTGTTTTAAAGTCTCCACTAGACACTTAGAGGGTTGCAGAGATGGTGATGTCTCAAAGCCAGGAAGACAAGGGCTGAGGACCTCGAGATGTGCCAGAACACAGGGGAGAGCTGAGCTAGGCTGGGCTGGACAGCGGCCAAAGCTTTAGGGTTGGTCCATCTCAGAGATGGACTCTAGGTGGCGCTGTAGCTGCAAAAGTTTTGGGCTGAGAAATTTTGGCAAAGCTGTCAGGACTCTAGGAGGGAGAAAGGAAGTCAGAGAAGCAAAGAGGGAGGAATAGTGCAGTGGAGGGAAGGAGAGTGAGGGACAGGGGGAGTGGACGGAGTTGGGGAGATAGAGAGAGAGAGAGAGAAAGAGAGGGAGAACAATAATAGAAGGAGAGAACTGGGAAAGAGATGCCCCAGTCTGTGCTTGGTCCAGATAGCTGAGAACTCACTCATTTGTGCAACAGGCACGGACCCACACTAAGCCTCTGCCTGGTACTGGGGATAAACTGGGGCTGAGCAGCTTCATTCCCAAGGTTCTGTTGTATATGAAAAGTGAAAGTGACCAACATTAATCAAGCCACACGTGAGTAAATAGTGGCATGGGCACCTTGGGCCCTGAGGAACGGAACAAGGACTTAAGAAGGCCTGTGATGGAATAAGTGACCTGGTTTGGGGGGAGAGGAGGACCACAAGCAGTGACTACCCAGGGAAAGGTACCAGAGGTGATATTGAGGGCGGCCAAGAGTGAGCAAGGGAAGAAAGGAGAGGGAGGGAATTTCTGGGCAGAGAAGACAACGTGTGCACAGGCTTGTGGTCAGAAGAGATGGTATATTTGAGGGACTGAGAGGTGAATCAGGGAGAGGGAGACAGTAGGGGAGAGAGTGGGTGAGGAGGCTGGAGAGAGGACGGGTCCAGGTCATACAGCACCTTATTCGCAATGGAGATTTTGGGTTTTATTGTAAGAGCATGAAAAGGAGCTGAAGGGTATAATGCAGGGTAGGCGACTTGCTCACAGTTGTTTCTAGAGATCTCTCGGGTTCGGAAGGGGCCTGAGCGGCTGCGAGGACCCAGAGAGGCCAGCTGGGAGGCTCTGCAGGAACCAGCAGAGTTGTTTCAGCTAGGGAGTGCCAGCAGAAACATGCAAGTCCAAAACACTGAAGGCTAAAGTGGGTAGAACATGGTCAGCAGGGAAGATGAGCCATTCCTACTGCTAGACTCCTGGTGTTGGCCCTTGGAGGGAAATCGCCGCCATCACTGAGACAGTGAATCCTTGAAGATAACCAGGTTTGGGGAAGAAGGTCATGAAGGTTTTGGACATATCCGTAGGGAAAACTGTTCTCTCTTCCTGGTGCTTCTACCTTGGCTAATGGAATAGGCACTCCCACCCTTGTCAAGATGAGAAGCTTCCTCTTTTTCTGCTTCCCCTCTAAGGAAGGAAAATAACTTATCAGTGAGACTGCAGGGACTAAGTGTGACCCTGCCACCTTCTCTCTCTTGTTGAGCTCTGCCTGCCTGAGGACGAGATGTTCTGCTCACCTCCCATTTTCATGTGGAACATACATGGGCGGGGTGTGTGTGAGTGTGGAGGGTGGTGTAATCTTTGGGATTTTCTACAAAGAAGATCATGTTGTCCAAAATCAGAGATAATTTTACTTCTTCCTTTCCAGTTTGGATGCCTTTTATTTTATTTTATTTATTTTATTGTTTTGCTTAATTGCTCTAGCTAGGACTTCTAGTACTATGTTGAATAGGAATGCCAAAACTGGACATGCTCATCTTATCCCTGATCTTAGAGGAAAAGTGTTCAGTCCTTCACCATTGAGTGCGATGTTAACTGTGAGTGTTCCATAGATGGTCTTTGTTTTGATGAGGCACTTTCCTTCTCTTTCTAGTTTGTTGAGTGGTTGTTTTTCCATTTTGCATGCCCCCTGCTCCCTACTCTGGCATCACTGATCTGTTCTCTGTACTTATGAGCTCATTTTTCTTTTAAGATTTCACATATAATTGATATCATACAGTGTTTGTCTTTGTCTGTTTGAGTGATCTCATTTAGTATAATGCCCTCAGGGCCCGTCCATGTTGTTAAATGGCAGGATGACCTTCTTTTTAATGGCTGAAATATACATACATACACCACATTTTCTTTATGTGTTCATCTGCTGATGGACACTTAGGTTGTTCCCATGTCTTGGTTCTTGTAAATAATGCTGCAATAAACCCAGGGTGCAGATATCTTTTAAAGATAGTGATTTCATTTCCTTCGGATAAATAACCAGAAAAAAAATTGCTGGATCACATGGTAGTTCTATTTTTAATTTTTTTGAGGAAACTCCAGACTGTTTTGCACAGTGCCTGCTCTGGTTCACAAGGGTTCCTTTTCTCCCCATTCTCTCCAACACTTGTCATTTCTTGTCTTTTTGATAATAGCCATTGTCAGGTGTGAAATGGTATCTCATTGTAGTTTACGTTTTCCTGATGATGAATGATGTTGATGTACCTTTTCATGTACCTGTTGGCTATTTGTATGAGTTCTTTGGAAAAATGTCTAGTTGGATTCTCTGCCCATTTTTAAATGGGATTGTTTTTTGTAGTTATTGTTTTTGCTGACATTAAGTTGAATTGTATGAGTTCTTTACATATATTTTTCTTCCTTTTTAACTTAACACTTTAAAAAAAAAAGATTTTATTTATTTATTTATTTGTCAGAGAGAGAGAGAGAGAGAGAGAGAGCACAAGCAGGCAGTGTGGCTGGCAGAGGCAGAGAGAGAAGCAGGCTCCCCATTGAGCAAGGAGCCCGATACGGAACTCAATCCCAGAACCCTGGGATCATGACCTGAGCTGAAGGCAGTGGCTTAACCGACTGAGCCACCAAGCATCCCGACACTTTTTTTTTTTTTTAATTAAAAAAACTTTTTTTAGTGAGGGGTGAGGAGCAGAGGGAGAGAGACTCTTAAGCTCCACACCCAGCATAGCACATGACATGGGGCTTGATCCTATGACCCCGAGATCACCACCCAAGCTGAAATCAAGATTTGGATGTCCAACAGAATGAGCCACCCAGTGCCCCTATATATTTTAGATATTAACCCCTTATCAGAAATATATCTTGCAAACATTTTTTCATACATTGCCTTTTTAATTTGTTTATGATTTCCTTTGCTAGACAGAAGCTTTAGTTTAATGTAGTTCCACTTGTTTGTTTTGGTTTTATGGACTTTGCTTTTGGCTGTCAAATCTAAAAACACATTATTGCCAAGATCGATGTCAAGGAGCTTATCTCCTGTGTTTTATTCTAGGAGTTTTATGGTTCCAGGTCTTATGTTTAAGTCTTTAATCCATTTTGAGTTGATTTTTGTGTATGGTGTTAGATGGTGGTCCAATTCCATTCTTTTGCTTTTGGCTGTCTAGTCTTCTCAACACCATTTATTGAAGAGACTATCCTTTCCTTGTTGTGTATTCTTGGCTCCTTTGTCGTAAGTTAATTGACCATATATGTGTGCCTTTATTTCTGGGCTCTCTATTCTGTTCCACTGTGTCCCTTTTTATGCCAATATCATGCTGTTTTGATTACTACAGCTTCGTTTTGAAATCAGGAAGCGTGATGCCTCCTGCTTTGTTCTTTCTCAAGGTTATGTTGGCTGTTTGGGATCTTCCATGGTTCCATACAAACTTTAGGGTTGTTTGTTCTATTTCTGTGAAAAACAATATTGGGATTTTGATAGGGATTGCATTGAATCCATAAATTGCTTTGGATGTTGTGGACATTTTAACACTACTAATTCTTCCAATCCATGAGCATGGAGTACCTTTCCATTTATTTGTGTCGTATTCAATTTCTTTCATCCATGTCTTATATTTATATTTTATATATCTTATATATCTTATATTTTAGTGTGTAGATCTTTTATCTCCTTGGTTAAAATTATTCCTAGGTATTTTATTCTTAAAATTATTCCTAGGTATTTTATTCTTTTTGATGCAATTGTAAATGGGATTGTTTTCTTTTTAAAGATTTTATTTATTTATTTGAGAAAGAGAGAGTGGGAGAGAGCATCAGAGAGGAGAAGGTCAGAGGGAGAAGCAGACTCTCCATGGAGCTGGGATCCCAATGTGGGGCTCGATCCCGGGACTCTGGGATCATGACCTGAGCTGAAGGCAGTTGCTTAACCAACTGAGCCACCCAGGCGCCCTGGGATTGGTTTCTTAATTTCTCTCTTTTTTTTAAAAAGATTTTTTAATTTATTTATTTGACAGACAGAGATCACAAGTAAGCACAGAAGCAGGCAGAAAGAGAGGGGGAAGCAGGCTCCCCGCTAAGCAGAGAGCCCGATGTAGGGCTTGATCCCAGTACCCTGAGATCATAACCCGAACCAAAGGCAGAGGCCTTAACCCACTGAGCCACTCAGGCGCCTCTTAATTTCTCTTTCTGATAGTTCATTATTAGTGTATAGGCATGCATTGATTTCTGTATATTGATTTTGTATTTTATAATTTTACTTTAATTTATTTATTTAAATTAGTAATTGTTTTTTTATTAGTTCTAACAATTTTTTGGTGGAGCCTTTAGGGTTTTCTATATGTTGAGTGTTTCTATTACAAAAGGGTGTTGAATTTTGCTAAATGTTTTTTTTTCTACCATCAGTTGAAATAATCATGTAGGCTTTTTTCCTTCATTCTGTTAATGTGGTATATTTTATTAATTGATTTTCATGTGTTGAATCATCCTTACATTCCAGAAGTAAATCCCATTTGGTTATACTATTTAATTCTTTAAATGTTCTATTGAATTTCACTTGCTGTTATTTTCTTGTGGGTTTTTGGATCAGTATTCATCAGGGATATCGGTCTATAATTTTCTTCTCTTGCAGGGTCTTTGGCTTTGGTATCAGAGCAATGATGGCCTCAGAGAATGAGTTTGGAAGTGTTCCTTCCTCTTCTATTTTTGGGAAGAGTTTGAGGGATATTCACGTCAATTCCTTTTTATCCATGTCCTTTTGCAGTGAGTGGAACATACTTCTTCACACTGACATTGGATTTGTCTATGTGACTTGATTCGGTAAATGGCAGGTTGGTGGATATGACAGCAAAACATGTACAGGAACTTGGCTTCTCTTGACTGCCATGAGAAGAACAGGTCTAGAAAGCTGCTGCACCTTCAAACTGCCCTAGAGTGAACACGCACAGACCACACCTGAACCTAACCTTGTAGTCTGCAGCTCACCTGGAGGACCTTCAGCCAGAGAATATCTACCCAGCCGAACCCAGACTAGAAGAGCCAAGCCAAAGCTGACCTCCAGTCTCATGAGCAGGGGAATAAATGTCCATTATTTTAAACAACTACATTTTGGGCAGTTTGTTATGCAGTATAATTATGGGAGTTACTGACTGATATGTAGGACTGGATCCTGCCCTAAGTGCTGACTTGAATGAAAAAGATGAGTCAGACACTATCTCAGTTCCCTGAAGCTCACAGTATAGTGGGGGTGGGATTGATATAACTTGAGAACATTTTTAAACTAAATTCTAATTTCTAAAATTCATATCTAAATCAAATACAAATTTTCTAAATGCTTCTTTAATGGACAGCCTTAGACTATACTTGAAAGATGAAGTCAACAACAACAACAACAAAAAAAATACAACAAAACAACACTTGCCAAATCTATACAGTGTACCAATGACAGGATCTAATTCATGATCACAAGAGATATCCAAGCTGGGAAGGCGCCTTTATTGAATGACACCATCCAAAAGCACATTTAATGAACTTGAAGACAAACAACTGATTTAATGAATGAGGTTAACTTGACTCTACCCTTGAGTTGTACGAAAACATGGATGTTAATGATTTGGCCATTTTTCTTTTTTATTTGTTTTGTTTTGCTCAGTGTAGAATGATGGTATCTATGAAAACATGTTAAAAACGTGTTTAGAGCAATTTTCAGCTGAACATGAGGTTTTGGTGAGGGTTGAATCTGCTGGACAAATACACAGCTGTGTGAACAGGGGCAGGTGGGGGAGGGGGTCTGGGTCCAGGCCTCTGCAAAGTGCTCATTCACTGAGAACACCTTACCACCATGGGTCTGCCTCCTAGTGTTGATGGTGCCTTCCACGGGGTAGTTCAAATGACAAATTTTATTAAAATATATGAGTAGTGACTTCTCATATTCAACCTGAGAGTAAATTTGTAATGAAATCATAATCGGCTCTGAAGGCACAGATGCTCTTCAGAGAACTCAGAAGATGCTTGCTAAATTTTTCAATCTTGGGGTCAAGTTGTTTTATTTATTTATTCCTTGATGGCTTGAAGGAGTGGCCTTGTAGGGTGGAAGGCATTTGAGTCTCGTTGTATTCTGAAGGAAGGAGCCAAAGAAGACGTAGAGTCTGAAGATGAAGGAAAGAGGGTCAACTGATGTTTGGATGATGAAAGGGTGGCGCCCCGGGTGGGAGAGGAGGGCCTGGCCTTGGAAAGGAAGGGGTGGATCCCCTATTAGCAGAGACTGGGATGGATGATGTAGAAGCAGTCAGTTTGGCTGGCATATTGGGATTGGGGGAGGGCAGAAGATTGAGGAATTTCCAACCAAAGGCCTTAGCAAAGTAGGAGACAAAGGTCTTCCTTTGTGAGGGAAGGCCACGGCAGTGGGAAAGAATAGTAAGGGGGAGGGCAGCAGAATGAGAAGACTGTCCAGGGACCAGGGCTGACAGAGACACAAGGATTGGGGGTGGGTGGGTGGATGGGGGGTGGGGGGTGGGTGTCCTGTGTCCTGATGAGACTGACTGAAATTATACTTTCCTGTTTGCTCAACTGTGTGACTTTGTCTTTCAGAAATGTTCTTCTTCATGGCTTCATTCCTATAATGTCTTCTCCATGAAGCCTTCCCTAATTCTACTCTGTTTCCCTAGGCTGAGTGGGGTGCCTCTCAGGTGCTCTGAAAGCCCTGAGGGGTTCTTTTTGCTAGTCGCCTTCCCAGAGTTTGCAGGCCTCCTTCTTTATATCCCCACACCATGCAGGACATAGATGTGGGTCTGTTCTGGGCCCTTGATAATTAAGATGAGGAGGCCGGGGTGGTAAGTTTCCTCTTCCCTGGGTCAGACTCAGGCCAAATGACTGACACAGGGCAAGTCTACTTTTGCTGCCTGTCATCCCTCCCTTGCCCCACCTTCCCTGTGGCCCTGTTTCTTTTCTTCTTACTTTGAATCGTCCCTTGGCCTTTTGAGGAGGTGAGTTCCATCATTCCCTAGTGGAGGCCATGGGCTTCCTCTGCCTTCCCTCTGGGACTTAATTTTCCCATCTGCAACCAAGGATAATAACACATCTGATATAGGGGTATGGGGAGACTAGAATGAGGCCTTTCAAATGGAGCACAAAACCCAGAGCCTGGCACAATAAATGGAGAGCCCCTCCCCCAACTCCAGCCCCCTCTCCTCCCCCTTACTAAGGTGTGGTCCTCTGACCCTGTCACTAACTTGCATGAAGTTTCCCTCTCTGGGCCTCAGTTTTCCCATCTGGAAATCGCCACCCTCAACATAGGTAGTTGTGCTCCACTGGACTGTGAATCCCTTGCAGGCGGGGCCTGGGTTTGACTCATTACTCACAGCATCCTTAATTACTCCACACAGGGCTGAACCTAGAGGTGAACTCAATCATTATCCATGTTCATGGCCACTGTCACTGTTTCAGGGGTGGTTCCTGTCACTGTAACTCAGAACTGTGTCCTTGATAGTGCAAGGGTGGGGTGATAGTCGCTGGTTAAGAAACCCTACTGTAGGGGCAACTGGGTGGCTCAGACAGTTGGACATCTGGCTCTTGTTTTCAGCTCAGGTCATGATCTCAGCATCCTGGGATCAAGCCCCATGTTGGGCTCCCTGCTCAGTGTGGAGTCTGCTCCAGATTCTCTTTCTCTCCTTCTCCCTCTGCCCCTCCCTCCTCAACTAAATAAATCAATCTTAGAAGGAAAGAAAGATAGAAAGATAGAAAGAAAGAAAGAAAGAAAGAAAGAAAGAAAGAAAGAAAGAAATAGAAAGAAAGAAAGAAGAAAGCAAGAAAGAAAGAAAGAAAGAAGGAAAGAGGAAGGAAGGAAGGAAGGAAAAGAAAAGAAGGAAGGAAGAAAGAAATCCTGTTATTAACTGGTGGGCCACTCACACAGGGCCAGAAAGAAAGCTGTTCGCTTCAGACTCTAGTCATAGCCCCAGGAGTGTGCATTCATCTGTGGGTCCTCAGGGTTTGCCAGGAACAGACATGAGCATGCATCTGAGATCTGGCCAATAGATCAGTCCCTGATTTGAGGTCTGGAGTCACACCTCCAATTTGCCTATAATTATATACCTCTTGTTAAATTATGTAACCCTAATTTCACCACAAACAAAACTTTTCAACAATCACATCACAAATTTGTTTTGAGTGCGTGAGCTCTGAGTCAGACAGTGGAGATGGGGCAGGGAGTGTGCAGAGGTGTGAGCCATGGGGGCTCTAGTTCTAGTTCTAGAGGAAATGGACACAGTGGATAGTAGAATTCCAGGTGGTGAGTAGTTGTATGAAGAAAATGAACACAGGATGAAGGGTAGAGAGAGCCCTAGGGCAGTGCTTCCTACAGATGACTGGGGTGGGCGGGACTTCTCTGAGAAGGTGGCATGTGAGCAGAGAGGTGAAGGGGGTGAGAGGAAGTCAACAAAGACCTGGGGGGAAGAACATTCTGGGCCAAAAGAACAGCAAGCGCCAAGTCCTAACACTTGATAAGGTGTTACCACGGTTCAAGGAATGAAGAGGAACAGGAAAGTTGACTTGGAGCAAGGGCTGGAAGTGATGCCAGACAGGACCTGGATCAGAAAGAGCCTGCTTGGCTGGGGTAAGCAATGGTGATTTCATTGAGTCTGATGAGAAAGCACTGAGGATTCAGGGCTGGGGACTGCCATGATCTAATTTACATTGAAAAGGGTCATGTGACCTTGTGGGGTGTAGACAGGTTGGCAGCAACAGGGAAGTCAGTTGGAGAGATGAGGGTGGCTCAACCCAGGGTAGTAGTGGGGGTGAGAAGGGTCCTTTTCTGCATAGATTCTGATGGTAGAAGTAACAGGATGGAAAGGATATAGGGGGTGAGGGGAAGAACAATCACGGATCACCTCCACAGTGTCCTCTCTGAGGCACCAAGGGAATGGTGGCACTGCACACTAAGGTGGGACGTGGAGGGAGGAACAGATTAGGGGCAGAAAGCACAAGTTCGGTTTTGAATGTGGTGACTTGGAGATGCTTTCTGACACCCAAGTGCAGAGGTTGTATTAGCTGGATATCACGGCAGAGGTGGGGCTGGTTGTAGCTTGGGAACCCATCACAGATTATTTGGAGCTGTGGGACTGACTGAGGTCACCAAGGGAGTGAGTGTGGACAGAGAAGAGGTCTCTAGCAGAAGGAGCCATTAAAGAAAATAGCTGGCTACCTATGAATGTGATCCCAGAGGTCAGAATGACGTGAGCTGTGAGGGGCAAGTGGCGTAGTGTGACAGGGGTCACAGGAGAAGGAGGCTTCTGCCTGGCAGTCTAGGCACAGTTCTTTGAAAGATGGAGTCAGGCCAGGGGCCAAGAGTGAGTGAGATGGGGACATGAGAGAGTTTGAGGGTCCAAAACCTGGGGGCTGAGGCTGGGCCAAACTCTGACTTAGAGTAGTTGGAAAAGCACACATTTAGAGTCTAATGGGCCTTCTCATTCTTGAAGCTACTTCCAAGCTGTGAGGTGCCGGAAAAGGTCCCTCATCTTTCCAAACCTCAGTGTCCGTGTCTACAAAACAGGGCTGGCGGCCCTGACCTCTCAGGGCCACTGGCAGCGAAGTGTGGGAGACAGTGACCCCCAGTACCCTGCACAGGAAGGCCCAGAACCTGAGGGCCCCACTAGGGTGGTTGTCCACGGTTGATACTGGCCTTTTCCACGTAAGACAGAAGCTTGAGTACCACAGCTGTGAATCAAGATCTCATTTGAAGTCAAAGAGAAGCCATTTTTAAGGGTCTCACATGGAGAGTCCTTTGAGCCAACGTTTTGTGATATGGTGGTGCCTCTTGATGATGACTTGGTTCTCTTGGACTCTAGAATCTGCATTTTAATGATCTACCCCATTTGGTTGTATCCTCACAACTAAATCTCCAGATTTTTTTTTTAATCTATAACTTGAGCTTTCATTTTGAGAGAGTTTGAATGATACCCTGGAATGAAAGTTATACACAGGCTGCTATAGGGTTAGCACACTCAGCATTGCATTTACGGGCTCTTAGACAGCATATCGCCTTCTGAGGTGGGTCCCTTGTGCCCCTTATCAGAGGAACACGTAAGAACACTTACCAGGGCGTCTGAGAGCAGACTCCGTGATGGTTTACTTCGTCCTTCCTGATGCTGCTTATGGGGCCAACTCCAAGGGCCTGGTTTCTGATTGGTGGACTCAGTGGGTACAAAGGGAGAACCACTTGAGTTTCTTTCCGTCAGCCACTCCCTTCAACTGTTTATATGGTCGCTTCCCCATCCCTGGGCCACGTCCTATGTGGATCTGATAGCTTTCTCACCACTATCTGGGATTAGAAGGTTCTCTTTTTCTGGGATTAAAAATTCTCATCTGGTGAAAAACAATCTACATTTCTCACAGAATTCAAAATGTTTGTCTCCACCCCCCCCACCTCTGCCCCCAGCTCAGCTCATAGTCAGCTCTGTCTCCTCTTTGCCTCTCTGGAGACTGCTAACGGCCCCCTCCAGGCTGGGCAGGATGCTGAAATGAAGAAAAAGAGGGCCTCGGTGCCCCTGGGTGACAGATGTCCAAATGTAGGCTCTTTCTCTGGTTGGGGATATATGGGTGTATTTCCTCAGGGATACTGGGCTCCTCTCTGCTGTGAGCAAAACCCTCCGTGGCTGGCATGTCCCATCTCCCCCATAGCTCCTGCTCTGCTAATCTGCTCCTCACTGTTTTAACCCCCGCAACCCTGAGGGTCCTCTGGCCTCAGCCCTACCCATATGCTGGTTGACTGGGGAGGGGTGGTATAATGGGTGTTTTCTATCCCTTCGAGAATCTTGCAGGGGTGGTCTCGTTTCCTTCTTCCAACCTGGGACACACTATCTTTATCTCTGCGAACTTAGCTATGAATCATGGATACGAGGAAAAGTTCTAAGCAATACTGGGTTATGCTTTAGTTCCTTAGTCTCCATTGTGCAACTTTTATCTCAAGCACAGTGGGGTGGGGGCAATTAAGTTGCAGGTTCTGGAGTTCGACATTGGCTAGGTGACCACAGGCAAATACCCTAACCTCTTGGAAACTCTGTTTCCTCATCTGTAAAGCAGGGACAATGATCCTCACTCTCTAGGACAGTGTGAAGATTGAAATGTTCTCTCCATGCCAGGTGGCACACAGCGAGCCCCTAGTACACGGGAACAAAGTGAAAATCTGTGAATTTCTGAGGCGTCTTTACTTCCTCCCACTAGACTGGATGTCAGTTTTTCTTGCTAATCCAGACATGGCTTCCTCCCACCATTTGCCTGGTCTGCGAGGCTCTCTTTGGTAACACTTAGCCAATCTTGGGCACCGTTATCTTATCCACACCTCACAACGATCCCGCAGGTAGGTCTTATTATCTTTCCCATTTGCAGATAACAGAACTGAGGCTCAGAGTTTTTTTGAGGCACTTGCACAGGGTCAAATAGTTGGTAAATCGGGATTCAACTCAGGCTTATCTGATCCCAAAGCCTGTATGAGTTCTACCACTCATTTCACCTCCCGGACCTCCTTGCTCTTTATCCTGTCTTTGTTCCCTCTGTCAATGGCTCTTCTTTACTCTGGACATAATAGGCCATCTCTTTGAGTGAAGTCACTTCCTGCTTGGAGTGCACCCTGGAAGTAGATCCCCCACTGCTCAGTAGAATGACACTTCCTGTGTTGCACAGTAACAAGTCCCCACAGCAGCTGCTTATAGGTAATACAGTCTCCATCCGTGTTCTGTCTACTATTATTTAAGCTATATACAGTTGACTTTTCATGAGAAGCATCCAGTTAGCATGGATTCAGCATCAATATTGGGTTCAACACTGGATTAGTCATGAAGGGTAAGGTGTTTTCTGATCTTAGGCCTCAAATCTATTTACAGAGATGATATGTTTAAAAAAAAAAAAAGGAAAAAAGAAATCCTGCCAGAAAGGCCAAGATGTAGACAGTAGGTGAAGGTTCCAGGGAGGAGTACCCTAGGAGCTCAAAGGCAAGAGCAGTCTAATGGCTGGTGGCTGGGGAGGCTAGGGTCTGGGAGGCGAGGGCGTAGAAGGTTGCCTGGGAGATCCCTGACTGGTGCTGAGCCTTGAAAGCCAGATGGGATGTGGTTGGTGAAGGTGAAGACAGCATGTTTGGTGTGTTAGCAGCAACGAGGATGTGGGTGCCCAGAGCAGTGAGAACCCAGCATGGGTGCTGGGACTCATTCTTCCAAAGGAGCCTCTCTTTTACGACCATGAACCTCTTTGCTTGGGGGATTTTTATGACCTCATCCATCTGTTTGCAGTCAGGTCTGCTTTGAAATTCAAAAGCTGAAGGGGAAGTGCTCTTTGGGAGCCAGAGCAGCAGGCTGGGCAGCTGTCTCTGAGAAGGAGGGAGCGGCTTCAAGGAGCATAAACCACGCACGGCAGGCAAAGCACCTCTTCGGTTTGGCCTGCATCCCTGGGAAGCTTGGGACCAGGAGTGCTTGAAGAGGTGGTGGACAAGGAGTTCCCTGGAGGAACTTCCAACACGGGTCTGAGCTGACAACCCGTGTGTCCTACAGACAGCCCTCGAAGGGGGAGGCCACATGTGGACGTGCAGGGCGCCTTCTGCAGGGGCTTCGTGCCTGCTCTGGGTCCGGCGGCCTGTGTTTGTTTCTCTTTCCTGCCCTGGGCCCAAGCCCGCTGTGAGAGTTGGCTCAGCCCTCCATGCCTCCTGAATTCTCTGGCCCAGCTACACACCCTGCATTCCTCGCGAGCCTCAGTATCCCAGAGAGACAAAATTTTTTCCATCTTCTGGAAGAAAAGACTTTTACTGACAGTTGTTGATCAAATCCAAAATTCACAGTAGGGACTTCCAAACTGTGCTCCAGGCCCCTGACTTGCCTCAGTCCCACGTGCCCTAAGACCACCTCCTAGAGCTGATGGCCTTCACCCAGCCCAGACGTGCCCTCCAGCACATCCCCATGCCCTCCTTCCCTGACATGTACATGGCCACAGCGGTCTGTAGCCTTCTCTCTGGGAAAATCCTCCCTGGGGACTCCTTCTCACCCACCCTGTCTGCATCTCACACTGCCATGGCTGCTCTGCTTGAATGTGTTTGGAGAGGCAGATGAGGCTTCTCGGGCGGGACGGAGACTATTAGCTAGGAGGTGTGTTTGGGTTTTTTTGTTTTTTAAAAGATTTTATCTATTTATTTGAGAGAGAGAAAGAGAGGATGGGTGAGGGGAAGGGAGAGGGAGAGGAAGAAGCAGACCCCCACCCTGGGCAGGGAGCCCAATAGGGGACTTGATCCCAGGACCCTGGGGTCATGACCTAAGCCAAAAGCAGCTAGCTGCTTATGGGCTGAGCCACCAGGCACCACAGGGAGGTGGTCTTAAGGATGTGGGGCTGAGGGAGGCCAGGAGTCTGTAGCAAAACTTGGACTTAGAAGCCCTTACCGTGCATTTTGGGTTTGATCACCATGGAGCTGGAGCTCCTGCCGCTCTGGAGAAGTCAGGGGCCCTCTTACAAGTCGGGTCGCTGGGCTACAAGCTGTGAACAGCAGCCACAAGGCTCTGAGCCTTAGCATGTGGCTCAAACCAGCATTTCTGAGCGGGTGTTTCAAAGCCTGGAGCGGAGTTAAGAGGTTGGTGGTTGAAGGAAGTTTTCGACGTTCCAGCCTGTGAGAGACAGAAGATTCTTTAAAGATCACCTGCTCCCAAGTTCTGCTTTTTTCAAGTGGGAAAACTGAACTTCGGAAAGGGGGTGTCATTGGCTTCGTGTGACGATGGAGTCAATGGCAGAGCGGAACAGGAACCCACTCTGGGGCTTAACTTAGCCAGAATCTTTTGCTTCCACCACTTGGGGGCCCCGAGTGAAGATTGTGTGGACATTCTGGGCACAGACTCCTTTCCTCTTTCAACAGCTGTAAAAATGTGCGTGGATGTTGGCTTTGCAGAGACGAAGCTCTTCTGGCCCATGGTCTCAGTCACCACGACAAGCTACCAAGTAAGTTACCTCCATTCCCATTTCCCAGAGGAGGCAAGTAAGCACGAGGGGTAGGTGACATGCCCAACCACAGCCATCAGTCAGTAGCCAGAGAGTCTTGGGGCCAGACCTGTTGCTCTTTGCGATGCATCATTCACCATCCCTAATCCTCGAAAGGGGCTACTCTTTTTTGGAAAGTCAAGCAGAAAAAGGCCAGAGTAGAAAATAAGATAAAAGGACTTCAGGTGCAGAGGAGCAGGTAGTGGTACCAGGACCCGGGACAATATCACAGGACTTTCCACTTTTCACAGTTAAAAGAAATACACAGCAGGGTCTCTTAACCCTTTCAGGTCCAATATCCCATGTTATTACAAATATATTATAACATCCTTTCTTGTACTGACATACACTAGCTCCTCGTGGTAACTCTGTGGGATCAGGATTGTCTCTCCCATTACGCTGATGGGAAAACTGAGACTCAGCGGGGCGAAGAGATTGGGTCCAGGGTACCTGGCTTTTACAGTACTTCATGCCACTTTGTTCTAAAGCTGCCGGGGCTCCCTGCTGCCAAAGGGACTTTGACAGGGCAAAGTCCGGTGCCTCAGCCAGCGTGTGACAGCCCCCCACTCCCCCCCGACCTGAGCCCAGCCTCCTGCTGCAAACTTCCCTGCATCCTCTAGGTCCAAAGTCACCTGGGCCCCCAAGGATGCACTGTTTAGATCCCTGTGACAGCAGGTACATCTCCTCCACTCGCCCCTCCTCCAGCCCCCCCCCCCCGCCCCCCGAGAACTCAGACCCAGGACCAGGCTTGGGCACAGGCTGCAGCATGAAAATCAACTCCCGAGAGTCAGCCTCCCTCCTGCTCTTCCTATCTTGTCCTTGGCCAGGACCCACCGACCCCTGACACTTCACAGAGCAGCCGGGCCCATTTGCCAGGTCACCTATCTGCCGAGTATTATGATGCTGGGCTGCTCTGACTTCCGTGTTGCAGACGTGCCTCTCAGCGCCCTGCCTGAGTTAGCTCATTTAATCCTAGGGCGACTGCACGACAGAGAACTCCAGTCACGCGCTCAGCATCACACAGCTGACTCGGTGGCTCCCGTTATCTCCCAGATACTATACCAATTTCTAGATGTGCACAGCGGTGGTCCAGCCCTGCCCTTGCTCACCGCTCTGGCCATATAGTCCCCAGCGGCCACCTGGAACCCTGCTCCCCTCCATGGCAAAGCGTTTGCAGGCCCCCAGATGCTCCAGTGTTGGTCCCTGCTGCCTGCAAGGGTGGCAGTAACAGCCAACCTCAGTGTGGGGCCTCGCTTTGCAAAGCATTTTTGCCTGCACTATCTCATTGAAACTCCATTGCAAGCTGTGCCAGAAATATTTTTATTATCCCCACTAAAGAGATGAGGGGAAAGACTCAGGGAAGGGAGGACAATGCCTGGGGCCAGGTCCCAGACCCCTGATGACCAGCCCATGACCCTGGCCAAGCCTGTACCACCTTTGTGCAGAGAGGGACCGAGAATGAAGAGTGAGAGGCTATTCTCCTGAGTCTGGGGAGCCAGGCAGGCCCTGGAAGCCATTTGTGTTTTCAGGTTTCCCTGGAAGGAGTAGACTGCTTGCTCCCAGGGGCTGCCCTAGCGGCCCATACATCTGGCCTCCCACCCACCCCAGCCTCCGTCCCAGACCCCACGTTCTTTGGAGACCCTGCTGTGTTCTCTCTCCGGGGGAACAGGGCTTGACCCTCTGCCTCGACCTTCTCTCCGACTGCTCCTTACTTCTCCCCGTTATCTCTCTCCAGCACCATCTGTCTGGTTCTCTCTCCGTGCACCCCCAACCCCTGTCCCTTCTCTGGATCCCCACTCCATCATTCTGTGTATTGTTCTTTATCTTTCCCCAGCTTCTCCTGCACCCCTTCCCTCACCCCTTGTCACCACCCCACTCGGCCCCTTCCACCCTTCCAGAGTCTCGAGGAGACTGGTGGGGAGAGCTAAGAAGTGCTGGCCTGGTGGCTTGTGTCTCCAGGTCAGAAATATTATCATTCTTTTCTTGTGACTGGTTGGGGAGGAAGAAATGGAAAATATGAAAAAAGAAAACACAAGAACTGTTTTGTCAGTCCGGAACTGACATGTTGTAGGATTTTAGGACTATTTTTCTGAAACGAATCTCTTTTTCCGGTGCTGTCACAGTGCCGGCCAGGCCCCAGGAAGCCAGTCAGGGTCCTCTCCCCGTGGCGGCAGCTCTGGAAGCTAGGGGTGCGGGGGCCAGGCTCTTCCGGCAGGCTCAGGGAGCCCCGGAGCCCCCATACCCCATGCCGCATGGCTGCCCCAGCCTGGCAGGTCTGCCTGGGACCCAGATGCTGCCCAAGCACTCCTGGCCCAGCATACCTGGTTAGGATGGTTCTGGCCTCCAGCTCTGGGACTGAGGTCCAAGGCTTCCTGGGGTTCGTGGATTCCCTGGGGGGTCCCCCTGCTGTGTGTGTGTGTGCGCGCGCGCGTGCGTGTGTGTGTGTGCACGCATGCATGCATGTGCGCTCTCTTCTTGGCTTCCAGCTCCGTGTTGTTGACCTTGACTCTTCTGCTTCACGCCATGTCAACTTGGCCATGAGAATCAGCCCCAGCTGGGCTTCTCCCTGTCCTGGATCTTCACCAGCAGTGGGGAAGTTACTGGAGATGGGCAAAGCAGGTGGAGTTGGGTCCACACAGCAGCTAGGGAAATGACCATCGTCCGCAGGTTTTCTCCCCACGGAGGAGGACTTTTTCCCACCTCCCTCAGTGCCTTGCCACCTCCCTAGCTCCTCACATCTCTTCCTTCCTTCTCTCTTTTTTTTTTTAAAGATTTTTTATTTATTTGACAGACAGAAATCACAAGTAGGCAGAGAGGCAGGCAGAGAGAGAGGAGGAAGCAGGCTCCTTGCTGAGCAGAGAGCCCGATGCGGGGCTCGATCCCAGGACCCTGGGATCATGACCTGAGCCGAAGTCAGAGGCTTTAACCCACTAAGCCACCCAGGCGCCCCAATTCCTTCCTTCTCTTGATCCTTCTTTCTCTGGCCCTGGTTTTCAGGAACAAAATGACAAAACTCCTCCCCTGATCATAAGGACTATCTTCTCCCCACCTCCTGTGAGAAGGGAGCAGGTGACTCTCCTTCCTACCTCAGGCCCCCATGGATGCAGCCTTCCAAAGATGTTGCTCCTCTTCAGAGGGAATTGTCAAACAAGCCGCTTCTCCTGTCATGCAAATAAGGACCCTGAGGTCCAGAGAAGGGGAGGGGGGCACTGGCAGAGGGTGTTTCTGTAAGGTTGGGTGGTGGGATGTTCAGGGCTGTGGATATTCAGGGGGTGGGAAGATGGGCATCAAAGAACAGAAAGACAGAGGAGTACAGGCACAGAGGTATGAGAGAGCAACAAAGACAGGCAGAGGGAGGTAGAGGTGGCCTGTTGGCCAGCCTCTAACCTGTGGTGGGGGTCTCCGCTAGCTGAGTTACCTCATCACACACCTCCAATGTCAGAGAACTTACTACCTCCCCAGCAGTGTCACCTGGTTCTGGGTGGGGATGGGCTGTATGGTCGTCTAGGGGCAGCTCCTGGGAGCTGGAAACTCTTTCCCTGTGGGCTCGGCTCTGAGCTTTGTATCTGCACAGAGAAGCCTCCTGTCCAGGGAAGCCCTACAGAGAGTTGGAATCTCATGATCATGTATCAGACAGGGCCTCCAATTGCTCTCCTGTAAAGCACTGTTGGGGAGCTAGCTCAGAGCCAGGGACTGGGTCTGTCTGGATAGGAGAGAGGGCCGGGGCTCCCAGGTTAGGAACTGCAGACACTTGAGTGTCTTAAGTACAAACACCTACCCCCCCAGTTGTCCCCTCAGTCACCCAATCCATTGTGTCAGAGCTGCCGTTCCCAGCAATAGCTTCTTCTCCAGGGAGCACTTCAACTGAGGACTGGGTCTCCCAAGGAAGGGCAAGGGCTCACTCTCTCACTGAGCTTCTAGAAAGGTTGATGACAGGAGGTTCTTTGCTTGAAAACCGCGGGTGTGTGAGGGACAGAGAACACAGGGCTCACAGGCTCCAGTAGGAGGTCTCAGACCATTGATGTCTGCCCCACAGACCATTGAGGCAGTGCGGGGCGGGGGGCAGGCCAGGCCTCTTCCCGCACCCCCATTCAGAGTCCGGTGGGTGGGACAGAGGTCTGGGCAGGCTCCATGACGTGAAAGAGGCTCATTGCTCTGGGCGGCAGAGGGTCCTGACTGAGACTACCTGGCCTGTGGCACGGGCATGCAGAGCCCTCCTTGCCCTCCTCACAGGCCGCAACCCACGCGTGCTCGTACAGCCAAGTGAAAGTCAAGAGGGTAGTCTTGGAGCTTGGCTACTTGGCTTTCCGTCCCAGCTCTAGCATTTACCCGCTCATGATCGTGGTCAAGTTAACCTGTATGTGTGTCAGTTACTTCGCCTGGAAAGTGGAGAGAAGAGGAGCCGTGAGAATGAGGTGGTTCGGACTTGTAAAGGCTCAGAGCATTGTTGGCGCATCATAAATGCTCACTGCATGCGGGCCCGGCCCCATTATCACCGGTATCCTGGGGCGGGCCCACCACGGGCAGCCCCAGTCAGTCTCGGTAGGAGGCGGCAAGAACTCGTGGACCATGGCCAACACAATGCTGGTGCTGAAGTCTCTGTGGTTTCAGAACCCAGGGAGGCCTCTCCCCCTCCCCACCCCTCAGCGACCTGCCTCCTCCCCCAGATCCCTGGGGGCTGTCTTCCTTTGGGGAGCTTAAAGCTGGAGCGGCAGGTGGAGACCTCAGCCCACGAGCCCTTGAAGGATGGCACAGGTTATGAGAGAGACGGACTTTTTATCTTTAGTCTTCCCTTCCCACTCTTCCTCTCCTTCCTCCTTGACTCCACCAGTGCCCTGCAAGATGTCAAATCCCATGCTTGGGGCTGACAAATTAGAGAGGACCAGCCATGGTCCCGGCCCAGGAAGGTGAGGGGAAGGGCAGGCACGTGCAGAGCATTTCAGCACAACCCGGGTGTGCAAGGAACGGGTTTCTGTGGGACCAGAGGGGACGAGGGGTGAGCTCAGCTTAGGAGCTCAGGCTTGGTGGAGCAGACGCCACCGGGCCTGTGTCATGCAATCCATGTAGGAGGTCCACAGAGCCAGGTACCAGCAAGGGATGGAGGGGAGAACAGATGGTCAGTGCTGGGGGTGGGGGCAGCAAGTGCAGAGACACGGGCCCTGAAGGGTAGGGTGCATTCAGGAAGTGCTGAGGCAGGCAGTAATGGGAGTGCTGAATAGGAGGAGAGGAACTTGAAAAAATTTGTTGGAAGGGGCCAGGTTGCAGAGAGTTTTGTGTGACCTTGACCCTTGTGCTGGGATTAATGGGGATGTATTGGTGAGATTTAAAAGCAGGGGTGATACGTGGTCATTTTGGTGGTTTATGGACCTTGCTTTGGCCGTGGGGATGGGAAGGGGAGGGGACTGAGGGGCACAGCTGTAGGTGGCCATGGTTCAGAGGAGGGTGAGGGCTGGCTTGGGGTGCAGCAATGGTGGGGGAAGGAGTGGAGGAATTGGCTGGTCTTGGTGAGTGAGGGAGAGAAAGGAGGCCCTGAGGGTGAACCCCAGATTCTAGCTCATTCTGGCTAGCCAGGGCTGTCTGGATCCCACTTGACGTGAGGCCTCTCCAGTCACTGGACCCCTGCCTAAGCCTCTGCCTCCCAATTCTGCCCAAGCTTTTGCATGGAAAATGGGCCCGTTCCAGTTCCTCCAAACCACTGCATCCAGTCTGGGACCTCCCAGCAAAGTGATTTCCCCATGTTCCCTGGAGAGGGGAGAGGGAGCCATCAGCACACAGAGACGCTGTCCCACTGAATTCATAATGTCTTTTATTAATATATTATGCTACAAAAATATTTTTGGCAAAATAACATTAATAGCATCTTTCTTTGTCTTCTATATTCTTAAAGGACTCTTCATGATAATTCACAGAGGTGAAGGGAAGAGGTGGTTAGAACAACAACATCACCAATATCTTTCAAATACATTATGCTCTGAAGCTGTGTCACATAGTGAGAGTCAGCTGGGGGACATTCTGGAATCTTTCTGAAGCCTGGGAATGGGGCAGGAGCTCCAGCTGCCTCTGCTGCCCCAGCCCCTGGGGCCCAAGATGTCTCAGAGCCTCCCTGGAACTGTCTTAGACTCAGGTCCCATCCAAAGCCCACTTTCCCTGCAGCAGGTCTGGGAGGGAGCAAACCTGAAGGCATGCTACTCCATCACGGTGCCCTGCCTGCCACGTGCTCCTGACCCGAGGGCAGTCTGCGGGGCCAGGGAGGAAAGCCGAGCATGGAGCCCGAGGAGGGGTGCTGCCTCACCGTCATGGAGCCCTGAGATGGCACACAGCATTCCTCCAGCCCCCAGAATGGCCTGGGTGGGAAACAAGGTCTCCATTTAACAGATAAGGAAATGGAGGCTCAGAAAGGAGCAGGGGCTTGCCCAAGGTCACCCAGCAAGGTGAAAGAGTGTCCAGAGTACCTCTGGAGAGGAAGAGCCAATGTTTGGAGAAAGGATGGGGAGATCTGAGGCTGTGCCCATACTCCCAGGGAAAGGACCAGGTAGGGAGTTGATCAGTCCTTGTGACCCCTCTCTTTGGTACCCCATAGTCGGGGGCAGGGAGGGAAGGAGCTCCAGGCTGGGGGTCAGGAGCGTTGGGTTCCAGTCCAGCCCTCCTCCACCACCCAGAAGTCCCCCTGCCTCAGAGTAGTAGGCAAACCTGCCAATTTACGTCAGGCCTGGCTGGGCTCTTGAAGAACGGGGGTGTGAGGCTGGACGGATTCCTGAACCCAACTGGTTTAGATGGCCAGCCCGGGTGATGTTTTTGGCTGCTTAAATGAATTTTTGGAAAAATAACAATGTTCAAAGAACCTGAGTATTACAGAGCCAGGAGGGACCCTCGATGTCATCCACACCAGTCCCTTGCCAAGACTTCAGCTCTCATACCACATCTCCAGCCGGCGGGCCTATTGCCCTGCTCACACCTCTGCTGACAGCAAACTCACCACCTGTAGGGGACAGCTTTGGCTTTGTAGACATAATTCCATTGCCAGAGCTGAGGTCTTTGTCTCCCTTTCCTCTCTGCATTCCTTCCTCCCTCCCTACACATCTGCTGAGGGCCATCTTTGTGTCAGATGAGGATCCAAAGACGAATTTATGTGACCCTTGCCATTAAGGAGCTCGTGGTCTGTTAGGAGAGCAGATACGCAATTACAGTCTCAACACTTAAATCAGTGGGTGTTGGGATAGATGCTAAAAAAGCAAAAAAGAATCACAGGGGCTTCCTGGAGGAAGTGCTATCTGAGTCAATCCTCAAAAAATGAGGACTTGTGGAAAGAGAAGGGAGTTTCCAGGCCCAGGGAGTGGCACATGTGACACATGCTATCTATTCGAGAAATGACAAATAGGATTTAGTCTGGCTGGGCACAGAGTAGGAGAGATGGGTGATGTGGCTGGCAAAGTCAGCAGGGCCTGATCATGGAGGGTATGGAAGGCCAGGCCAAGGACTCCTGCTCTCACTCCACAGTCACTGGAACATCTCCAGCCCTGGTTTGTTCTTGCCACATGGGACACCATCAGAGCTGCAGTTGCCAGGTGGAGCCTTTCGTGTCCTTCATGGTGGTTTTCATAAATGTTCCTTTTGGTGGAGGACCATTCTTTGGGATCCATTGTGACGACGGCACCAGGCTGAAGACTGGGAAGGTGGAACTAGGGTCCTGAGCCCCAAGGCTTGCCCGGACATGGCTAGGGCATGGCAATAGATGGCAGAGTATTTTGTATGAGGAAAATCAGCTCGTGGTGATTTGGCACAAAGGCAAATTTGCCAGCTGGTGCAAGTTCCCGTGCTTCATCCACTCTGGGTCTTTGCATCTCAGCTGGAGGGGCCTGTGGTGGCCCTTTGCAGCTCCCTGCAACCTAAAATCTTCACTCTCCCTGCCCTCACCCTGCTGCTGGCGTGTCAGAACAGACTAGGAGGATGTGGCCATGCAGGCAGCTTCCAGAATGCCCCTGGGCCATTCGGTCAGTTTTCCTGAGATGGGGGACCAAGGGCCACCACTGACCTCGGGCAGGTCACTTAGCCTGCTTGCTTTTAGTCCTTCCATCTTCGCCACCACATGAAGGTCAACCATGAAAGCCGTAAGAAAAGGACATGGGACTCTCGGAGCAACAGGGGCTTTTTATGAGGTCAGGCACATAGAACATGCTGGAAAAAATGTCAGCAGTGGTAGATAGATCATCCAAAATGTTTAAGTAACTACGGATGGTGTGGTGGTTCCCTGGCTTGGGATGAGAGAATTCAGTGACCCAGCCGCACAGATTTCCCCAGACGTGCCTCAGGTCTTCTGGGACATAAGCTCGGTTCATTTCCCAGCCTGGCCAGTGGGTGGGCCGCTGGGATCCATGAGCTCAGGCTGCAGACGTCTGATCAACATTGTCTCTGGCTGTCCCGTCGGCGCAGGCCTACCTAACCACCCAGCCCACCCATCTGCTACCATCCATCTTTCTTTAAACACTTAAGCGCTTGCTGGAGGGAACGTCTGGAATTTCCCAAGCTCTCCAGAGGACGGATCTGGGGAAGACGAGGGCTGAATCTGTCTGTGGTCAGGGGCCTGGGGAGGACAACCTCTAAAGTTCCTTCTAGGAACCTACGACTGGGTTGCTTGTTCCATGTCGATGACAAGCGGTTCCTCCGGGCCAGGAAAGGTGCACAGATGAGGCCTGGCACCGCACATGTTCGGCAGTCCCACGGCTTGTTGGTTTACCTCTTTGGCCTCGTGCCTGGCACAGATCTGGGCACACAGTCGGGTACGCAACTGTTCACCCAAAGCCTTCCTCTTTAATTCACCTCAAGCTTCGTCTGAGTACATCTCATGCCACACTCTGCCCTGAACTGAGGGAGATCTGGCCTGCGTGCTTCTAATTCCTTGACACTTATTTCATTGGCTGAGGGCTCTGCACCATCTGTTTGATGTCTGACAGGCCTTCTGAGCCTGCGCTGGAGGTCAGCGAAGCCCCTTCCCGCTCAGAAATAGGAAATCACAGCTCTGCCAAAGATAAATGGACTCCAGCCAGTTCAAGGCCATGGGGTCAAGTTCAGTTTACAACGTGATGCCCATGGGGCTGGCTGGACCCTCTGAAGCAGATCTCAGGGCTCCTGCCAGGTCTCAAGCTCCAACATGCCCATCCAGGGCCAAGATGAAAAGAAGCTCACTGCTGGCCAAGATGCTCATGGGACCTCTAGTCATCCAGAGCTGCCCCAAATTCTGTCTCAAAAGAGAGACAGCTGCCAGGAGGGGCACAGTGGCATTGGGTCTAATCAGCCAGTGCCAGGACTGCCAGGGAAGTCCACGGTGTGGTGATGCTGTGGGGCACTGGGCTGGGAGTCAGCAGACCCACCCAGCTGTGCAGTCTTGGGGAGGTGCCTCCCCTCTCTGGGCCTCATGATTACTCTGACTGTTCTTATCTGTCAAACGAGGGGCCCTTTCTGCTCTTGGGTTCCAGAACTCTGTAGCTGGTGAGCCTCCAGTCCAATGAGGATTTAGGGCAAGGAGGAAGGCAACCTGGGTCTTTTGCTTTCTCATCTACCACACTGGAGGCAGAGGAGTGAGGTCAGTCTCCCTAAGTCTCAATTGCCTGCCTGCCTGCCCAGATTCTCCCACCTGCCAGCCTCTGATTTGGTAGGAAAGCCTCTCACTAGCTCCAAGATAAGACAAGTTGGGGCATGGGACACAAACTTGTGCACAAGCTGTTGCCAGAGCCCCTCGTTCAGAGGGGCCAACATAAGTGACTATGGCCAAGGGGTCTCTTGGGCTGGGACAAGGGGCTTGTGCTGGCCCATCTGGGGGAGATCTCCCTTACTTGGAGCTTCCCTGTGCAGAAAGAACATGGAAAAATATGGTCCAGGGGACGAGCATTGCTTCGGAATCATACTGATCTGGGGTCATGTCCCAGCCAGGTGACCTTGGGCTAGTCAGTTTATCCGTTTGGGGGGGCTCAGTTTCCTCATCTGTGAAATGGGGACAATCACATCTCACAGAACTGGTATGAGGATCAGTGACAAAGTGAGTGTGCAAAATGCCTGCCATGCTGCAGGCTCGGGACAAAGGGTGGCTTACATTAGGATCATTATTACCGTGCGACTCCTAGAGCCTCTGTCCCTAAAATGGCCCTTCTGTGCCCACGCCTGCCTTGGACCCAGCTCACTCAGTTTGGCCGTGACTTCAACAGGCTCTTCTACAAGCCAGGCTTAAAGAAGACTAATGAAACCAGAACAGAGGGGTCTGGATTCACACCCCGGCTCTCCCACTTGCTGCATGACCTTGGGCAACCACCTTCCTCTCTTTGGATCTCAACTTAACCATTTGTCACAGAGGGCTGGGGGATGGCCCCCCTCGGCACCACCATCCCTCCCTCACCCCCGTGCTTTGGTCCAAACACTTACCGAGAGCTCTGGAAGGCCAGTTCACAGACACTCAGGGTTTTCAAAATAGCAGCATTCTTTCCTAAAGTATCTTCCCACCCTAGGATGCAGCCACGGGAGGGAAGTCGTCAGCATTCACATCTCTGGCTCCCAGATCCAGCTTCAAAAGCTACTAAGCCTGTCTGCCTGCCCCTCTCTCTGAGGTCCCAGTGGTGGGAGAAGCCAAACCCAGACGGCAGAACTTCTGCGGGCCTAGGAGCAAGCCAGTTCACGGCCATGGTCTGCCTGAGGCTGGCAGCCTGGGTTCACCTCCTGGGTTGGTGCTGGGGCTACTTAAAGGGTTAACATAGGCCACATAAAAATAGTTTTATCGGTAAGAATAAATACATTTTTCCTTTTTAATATGGACACATATTTTACAAAAGAGCCCCATAGCACTATGGGAAATTAAGATCCTTCTACAAAAAAGAAGATGTAACTCGGGTACAATAAAGCTCTAGTGTTCTAACGGATCCCATCTGGACGGCCCGTGAGATGTCAGGCACCCCGGAGGTGGTGGCGGGGGCAGTGGGGTGGGGGGTGGCCACACACCCTCCTGTGGTTTCTCTGGCTTCTCTGCACTAGTGGCCAAGGTCAGGAGGGCCCAAGGTGGTACCACAGGAGGGGGGCTGCAACGCCGGCCACAATGGCGGGGAGGAGGCCCAGGGTGGGCTGGGGGCGGCAGGGTGCTGAGCTGCTGGTGGGGCCCGGCTCTTCCCGCTGCTGAAGCCGCTCTGAGAGCTGCAAGGCTGGCCCCGCGGTCCCAGGGCTGTGCGTGGGCTGCAGGGGTGGTGGGGGCGGTGAGGCGGCCGTGCTGGAGGGAGAGAGAAAGCAGGAGAACCGGGGAACGACCACTCAGTAGCCTCGTCCTGGGCTCTGGCCTGGGGTTCAGAGGCGACTTTAGGGAATCTACTTTCTTATAAAATGGAGGAGGAGATGGGGCTGGGCAGAGAAAGTGAGCTCCTGAAGCTGAAGGCCCCAAGCATGACCACTCGATACAGATCCCAGGGCAGAAAGAACTGAAGTGCTACAGAGGGGCTGGGTCTGGGGTCACGCTGGGGGAGTCAGCCTCCAGGCCTGTGTGCGCAGGCACTCTCTAGCCACTGTCCCCACCCAGCCCGAAATAGACAAGAAACCAACCACACAGACAACTCCACCATCTCCTGCCCTCCTGATAACATCTACCAGTTACTGAGGGTCTCTCCCACCTCAAAACCAACCTTCACAGTGGGTCTCATCACCCCCTTTCCCCAGACAAGAGGGCCAGGATTCAGAGAGGCTAAATGGCACTGGGTCCCAGGAGAAAGCACTGCCTGGGCAGGAGGCTGGGTCAGTTGCCCTCTACATAAGCCCAGGGAGGTTGAGGGAAAGCTGTGATCCTTCATGAACTCATAAAAATAGAATCCAGTTTTGGAGGGAATGGGTGAGATTGTTGGCTCAAGAAAACCTATGAAAGGGAGAATGAAGGAGGGAGAGACAGAGAAATAAGGAGACTGAGTGAAGAATGAGCCTGCGGGCTGAGGACAGCGCCCAGTGTCATGGGGAAGTGCAGGGTAGGACAGGGGCCAGGTGGGGTGAGTAAATGGCTCAAGCTTTGGAAAGAGAGAGATAGCACATCATTAACAAAGAGAGGGCCAGGGACAGAGGAAGAGAGAGGACAAGGGCAGACAAGGACAGAGGTATAACCCAGAGAGGCCACAGGGGTAGAAGGCTCCAGGATGAAAAGAGAGTTGGAGTTCAGGGGTGCTGAGCCCCACCTGCTCTCATGGAGCCCTGGGTAGGGGAGGCAGATGGAGATGCAGACAGAGGACCTGACACGTCCCATCACAGCAGATGTGCAAAGGAGGGAGGGAAAACTAGGTGGGGGCACACAGATGGGCCCCTGTCCAGGGCAGGGCCAGGAAGGCCTCCTGGAAGAGGTGACACAGCAGTCAGCCTGCAGACAGTCTGCCTTGCATGTGACTGAGGGTGCCCCTAGTGGCCAGAGAAGTACTTACCCCAGCTTGTCGCAGCTCTGAGCCAGCACCTAGTACCCATCAACCCCTAATCTTTATGGCCACACTATGAGGCAGATCCAACTCTTATCCCCATTTTACTTAGGAAGAAACTGAGGCACCAAGAGGTTAAGTAACTTGCTCCAGGACTCACAAGGAGGCTGGGATCGGAACCAGGCACACAGAAGGTGCTTGCTAGCAGCTGAGGCACGGGCAGGAAGCTTGCCCTCCCTGGGTGTCTGTGGTGTGGATAGCCTCTGCCATGTGGGACGCTGCCCTGTTTTCCAGTGCTTACTGCCCCTCCCCAGGAGGCTGTTCACTCGCTGGGCCCTCAGGTCGTCCCCCGCTCTACCTTGGTCTGCACTTCCATGTGCCAGACACAAGGTCCCAATAATCGACCATAACCACTGTGAGCTCCGTCATCATTACCACCAAGCTCCGGCCCCACAGCCATCTGGGCCAGATGCCGCTCACACAGCCTGGCTCAGCCTGGGGTCACCATGCATGCCCCTGCCTCCGAGTAGGCTGGGGCCTCTGCTCAGGAAGTGGGTGTCCAGATGCCCTCAGTCAAGAAGCTCCTCGCTCCTGGCCTGTCCCTCGTTCTCTACTCCTGGTTATGCTCCAGCCACGAGAACCTGCTGCACCCTCACATGAGGTTCTTCTTTACCTGGCATCTACAGTGGTCATGAACTGTGCTCCTCTGTCTTTAGAAACTTCGAGAATAGCTAGGAGGAGAGGAGGGAGCATGCCTGTGGAACAGAAGCAGGCAGACCAGGTGGCTCTGACTGCCCGTGATGACCCACAGTGCCTGGCAGAGGATGGCCCACCCTGTATCAGCCGGTAGGGCACCGAGACCTCTCACACAGTTGGGGACCAGCCGACCTCACCTATCCTGCCTCCACCAGCACGCGCCACCCTGTCCAGTCACCCTGACTGTCCTGCTGCCTTGTCCTACCCACCCCTGAAGGCCTGGCTCAACGTCCCCTCCCTTGGAGGCCTCTCTGGTGGGTTCTCCACCCCGCAAGGCCTCCGGGGAGAGTTAAGGTCCCCACAAAACCTCATGTGGGTCTCACTGCTGCTGCTGTGTCGCACACAGGTACCTATGTCTACAGAGGAGCTTGGATGGGCTCCCGCGCGGGAAGGGCCCCGAGCAGCGCCCTGCACGCTGGACGCACGGCACGGCTCGGCTCTTTAGCATCGTATGTTCGTGTGTGTCGGTCCCTGCGAGCAGCTTCCTCTGTTTACGAAGCGCTTCCTAGGAGCCCGCAGACACTGCGATGCTGTACCCGTGTCACCTCATTATCCCCATTTCCAGGCTGACAGGACAGCCTGCAGGGGATCGGGATACAGAGGAGCACCCAGTGGGGAGCACACAGGTTGGTGTGCTACTTCCTGCTGAGATCTGGAAAACCTGTGTGTGGAGGCTCGCCGGGGTGGGAGGAGGGAGGGCTTGGCCCCGGGAGGGTCGTGCCTGCGCCCATGCCACTACCTGAGCCCCTTCTCTCCCTTTCTCTTCTAATGAGAAAAGCTCCACACGCTATACAAAGGGTCCATGATGGTCCCTTCCCAGGGGCTGCCCTGTGCTTTCAGCCTGAGCAGCCAGGAGGCTAGGAGGCCCGGCCTCAAGAGGAGGGGCTTTGTGCCACCTGCGGTGCCTGGAGCTGGGGCCCAGGCGGGCTGCAGCCAGTCCCGCCATCAGAAGAAAGATAAGTAGGAGTTAGGAAAATTATGTCTCGCAAGGCGCCCAAAGGCATTTGCTTTCACACTTTGAAAAGCAAAGATGCACACTCCCCCTTGGAGCCTGAGCGGGGGGTTTTATTGCTTGGAAGGAGTCCCAGGGAAATGGGGTGGGGGGAGGAAAGCCCCTTCAAATATCCCCACCTCCCCGGCCCACTCTGCTCACAAAGCTCAGTCCCCTAGTCCAGATCCCCCTCCCCCACTCCAAGCTCCCAGGCCTATGCAGGGGAAAACTGTCTCATGGCAAAGGGGCCTCGAAGCCAAACCAAACACTGAGGGCTCCCAGGCTCCGCAGACAGCTGGCACCAACGGGCTGAGTCTGCTCCGAGCCGACTGGGCCCCTAGCATGGGGAAGAGCCCCACTGCTTGGGTGGAAGGCTGAAGCCCTGTTCAAGAATGCCATATGTCCCCGTCTGCTGTGTGACTTGGGGCAAGTCCTGTCATCTAGGTCTCAGTTTCCCTATGAGTGCAGTGAGGGAGCAGGAACAGACCCATGCATTTTAAAATGTTTTCTAGTAGTAGAAGCCAGAAGGGAGAGCTTAGGCAGAAGCTCGAGGTGTAAAGCACAGAGGAGGGCTGCTGCTCGAGACAGTGTTAGCTGTCTGCCCACGGAGACCCCTCCAGGGGCTTCCTGGAGGAGGCAGTCAATCTCTGCACCTAGAGGGTCTCCAAGAGTATCTGGGGCTGGGTTCTGGGGGTCTCTATAGGTGGTGGCTTTCCTCCCAATGCAAAGGGCTACTGGCTATGCCCTGGGCTACCTTCTCGGAGGCTTCCAGGGACACAGAATAGAGAGGGGGCTTGGGGTCCGGGTGACTAGTGGTCCTGTTGCCTGGGGGTACAGCCCTTGATGTGGTCCGGCTGCAGGAGACCCCGCTGTCAGTGTGGTCTGGCCTCTGCCTCTTCGAGCCAAGCGGGTCAGAGGCCGGTGGAGATCTGTGGCAACAGGTTTCCTTGCAGCTCGATGTCCTGATGTCCAAGGCCCATGACCGCCTCCACGCCTTTGGCTTCACAGCCTTCTCTGCTGGGAATGGCCTCATCCTCCCCATGGCCCCGGCTGTCCGGTTCCTTCGCAGGCACAGGAACACTGACTGGGGCTCCAGGATTTCTTCAGCCACACCGTGTTGGGGAGCTGTCCCTGCCTGGCCATGACCTGAAATTTTTCCTGCTCTTGTCCCCACCAACGTGGGGCTGGATAACCAGCGTGTGCTCAGTGTGCTCCTGGCAGGCTCCTGGCAGGCACACACCCAGCGGCTCACTGAAGGCTTGTAGCAGAAGCCTTCAGGGCTAAGAGCCCCTGTGCAGCTCCTGCTGGGGCGGGGAGAGCGGCATCTGAGGCCAGCCCGAGAGTCCCACCAGCAGTTCTGGAGACCACGGTCCCTGAGCGTCACAGGTGGCCTGGCACCAGCTTAACACTTCATAGCATCCTGTTGTTTGCTTTCTAACCCTCAAAGCAAGCCCTGGGAAGGGCTGGGCTCTGAAGCCCATTCTGCCTGCATTTGTCTGTGCTATTGTTCATGGAGATCCTGTTTCCCATTTCTCACAGGGAATCTTCTACCTGCGATCTCATGGCCTTCCAGCCTCACACAGAGATGCTGACCATGCAGGACCCTCCCAGGAGAAGGTCTGGCTTTGCTGGGAGAAATTGGAGCTGGGGAGCCTGGGGCAGGATGGGCAGGCCAGGCAGAGGTGGGCAGGGCTCTCCCGGCGGCCTAGGAGGTGGAACAGTGTCTTTTCCCCTTCGAGGGGGCCCTGGGCACCTGCTCAAACCTTAGGGAAACTGAGGCCCAGAAGGACAGTGATACGTGAGTGTGTGTGTGTGTGTGTGTGTGTGTGTGTGTGTGTATGTCCGTACAGTACAGTACAGTAAACGCACAAGCCCTCTGGGTCTGTCCCCATTGAGGCTCACCTGTGCCTTGCTTCCAGCCACGCCCAGCACTTAGAAGGAGCTCTCTTCCCTGCACCTGCCTCCTCCTGACGGTCTGTCCTGATCCCTGCACTCCGCCCCCTCGTTTATCCAACCCTCCACCCTCATCGCATGCACACAGAGCGCAGCTGTGGCCGGGGAGAGCCGCAGAACCGGCCTGACCTTGGGAGGTGGTCAAGGCCCCCCCTGCACGGGAGACTGAGGTTTGTCCCGAGCCCCGTACCGCACGCAGCCAGTGGGGGGTGAGCCCTGCCCGGCCGGCCCCCTCCTGGCCCTCCGATGTGGGGGCTCCCCGAGACTTCTGTACCACCACTGCACAGCCGTCTGCAGACACACGCCTGGCCCTTTCCATGGGTCCTCCTAAATCACCCTGCCAGGGGCTGCTGCTTCTTAAACCCCCTCCACGGTGTTTCCGTCTCAGGAAATGAGGGCCGAGGGGAGGGTCCACAAACACCCCATGAGGTCCCTGGTGGCCGGAGAAGTCCAACCTGGACCTGGTGCCCAGGGCCTCCAGGCCTTTAAACCCAAGTGAGGGACTGCAGCCCGTGCGACTGTGCGGAGACGGGGGCGCCCGCGGGGGCTGCGGGATGTGGGGGAGGAGAGAAGGGACACGGCCAGTGTGGATGGAGGAGATGCTTGCCAGGCGACTGCGGGAGGGGCATTTGCATGGCCATGGGCAAATGTGACCTTTAGCGTCAGGCAGACCTGGGTGTGAGCTCTGACTTCACAACCCACTTGCTATGTGGTCTTGGACATGTTACCTGACTTCGCTGGGCCTCAGTCTCCTTGTTTCACAAACAAAGCTTACTTCCCAGACTTCTGGCAGGACCCGGGGCACGAATCTGCCGTTGGAACTCAGCCAATGTCCCCTCGTGCCCACCCCCTGGCAGAGAGAAAAGCAAGAACGGAGGCAGGAGGAGGGCCGGGCACAGCCCGCTGAGGGGCGGCATAAAGCCTGGCAAGGACAGGGCCCGCAGGAGCGGCAGCCCCAGGCCGGAGGGGAGGTCACGGCTCTGCGTCCAGGCTGTGCAGGAGGAAGCTGGCCTGGCCATGGCAGAGAGCACCCTCAGGCTGCTGGGGGCAGTGTGCTTGGGCAGAGGGTGGTCACGGAGGGGGCGGGGAGCAGGAGAGAGGATGGACGTGGGGGAGGGAAAATAAGAAAACCTGGGATGGAGTTACAGCTCCAAGGAAAATGGTTTTGTTAGAGAGGCTACAGATGGGCCTCAGGTTCCCCCTTGGGAGAGCTTGCCTTTGTTCCCTCTCAGAGGAGTGGAAATTTGGAAACCCTGGGCAGGTGGGGTGAGTCCCCAGGGAGTGACAAAAGGGTGCCCTCACCTAGGCCTCTCAAGGAGCTCAGGGCCGGTTTCCCTGAGAAGCGTCGAGAACTCAAACAGGGTGCCCATCCATGGATACTTCCCTCTCCAACCCCACCAGATGGAAGAAAGCTATTCAACCACAATTTACCTGTTAGGTTGGAGAAAGGGCTCCCTCTTGCCAAAGAAAAGCTATTTTCTTCTCCTGAAACCAGGCTCTGTGTTTCAGAGCTACGTGTTGTGAAAAGGAAACCGTTTGGAGCCGTTTGCCGAAATTTACCTTTCAGAAGTGGTTAGAGTCGGGGGTCCGCTGCTGGAGCTGACAGCCGGCTCCCATCACCTCATGGGCCGGGCTCACCCCGGGCTGGGTCTCTTGATTGCCCCAGATGAGGGCCCCGAGTCCCCCTCCTGATGGGAGCTATCCGTGGGCCCCCGCGCCTCCACCGGCCCCGCTCCTCCTGGCAGGGCAGGCCCTGCCCCGCACTGAGGAAGAGGCCCTCTGACAGCTGCCCCCCACCCCCCGCGCTCCTGGGTCGGAGGGGGCGGCCCACGCCGGGCATGTGAGCCAAATATGTCGCAGCTAATAGAGCTACAGCGGTGCCTCTGTCCCTGGTGGGGCGGGGGTGGGGAGCGAGCAGGCTGGCCGGGGTGCCGCACATTTCCCAGTAACCCAAGTCAGATGCTCTGAAACCAAAGCCCAAAGGAGCAGTGGGCTCCACTCCTAGTTGCTGGAAGTCTTTGTAGAATAGCACACCTCTCAGACTTTAGAAGAGTGGACTGGATTGTGTCATCCTTTTGTCATGGACTCAGACACCTGGCTGCAGGAGGACCATGAAGTTGACAGGGCTGGAGGCAGTCCCTGATGGCTTGTGTGACCCTGGACAGACCCCTTTTCCCCCAGCCTGTAAATGCAGCACCAGGTCCACGCTCCCCAAAGCTGTGGAGAAGTCTCCCGAGTGCAACTTCAGTCCGAGGGCAGACACAGCACCCGGCTCCCCAGGCCCGTGTGGTACAGGGTCAGATTAGGAGGGCCACGGGGGCCTGGACATATGTTTGTTTACAGGTACCCCCGATGACTCTTTCTGGGGGTGCAGAGGAAATCCCAGATGATGGTCTTTAGGGCTCAGGGGAGACTCCAAGTCTCCACGGGCCCACTGCTGGGGCACGAGGGCCAGGGTTGGCTACCGTAGTGGATAGGACTCTTGACAGTCACTACCCGGGTCATCCCGGGTGTTCTGGTGACACTGTTCACTACACACAGAGACTCTCACCCCAACGCGGAAGCTAGGGGGACTGTTCTGAACCTGCAGGCAGAAGTTGGGAGATGGCATCCTGGTTTCAGCAGGAGCTACGGTGACAGACAGGCTGGGAGGGTGGCACAGGGGCGGCAGGGGCACGCAGGCAGGGAACAGACAGGTGCTACTAGCACAGTAGGACGGTCTCTGCACCTGCCCATGCTCACTGCCGTGCACCATGAATACCATCCCCTCCTGAGATGGAGCCCACAGCCATAAGGGCAGTGGTCAGCCCCTGCCATCTCTTTCTTGCAGAGTGGGACCCCCTGCTCCCTCCCTGACCGGGTGCTGGCCACTCAGACCTTCCGGGGACAGGGAGCTCACAACCTTTCCATGGAGCCAGGCTGCGTTGTTCTCTCCTAGTGTCACCATCTGGCCTGTGGGACAAATAGAGCCTGCTTTGCACCCCAGCTGCATCCAGAGAGGCTAAAGGCAAAGCAGACTTTTGGCCAATGCACCTTAGGTTTCTGTTTCCTTATCTTTAAAGTGGAAAAAAGTGTACTTGCTCTCATTTTGAGACTAAAAATGAAAAATCAGATGTGAGCAAGCCCTGCCAGGTGAACAGTAGGAGGCTTTGTGAACAGGGGTGGGGGAGTGTCAAGCTCTCCCCAGAAGTTTCCACCCAAGTGCCCACCTGGCCCACTTCCTCTGAGCAGCACCCAGGGAGGGGGGGGCTGCGGCCCTGGGGCAGGAGTGTGTGTGTGTGAGGCCGGCAGGAGGGGTGGCCAGCCCCGCCCGGTCCCCTCTCACCTGTCCTCGAGGCGAACCCACAGGTCATTGAACTGCCGTGGCCTCTGCTGCTTGTTCTGCCTCTTGTGCCACTTCTTCTGCCGCCCAAACTCCTCCAGCTGGCTGAGGCTGTCAGGGAGCAGGAGGTGTGGGGACAGGGCCGGGTCCTCCTCCTCAGGCGGGATGGTGGGTGTTGCCGAGGGCGCTGCGGGGATGGCGACAGCAGGGGTGGCTGGGGCCGGACTCGCCGAGGTCCTCTCGGGTGGGGGCTCAGGGCTCTGGGCGGCGGGGCTGGAAACGGGCAAGAGCACATGAGATGCACGTGTGGGACTGTGTCACTCATGCGCAACAGGGAATGGCACCCAGTGGGAAGGCTGTCACCACAGGAGAAGAAGCTGGGTGCCCCTGCTGCACCCAGCGAGAGTATCTGGTGAGAGCTCGGACTCCTTTCATTGAGGGACTCCAGGCGCTGAGCACTCTTCCAGGGATTGGGCAAGAACAGTCCAAACTGGGTTCCTGTCCATTCTGAGCTCGCGCTTTGAAGCGGAAGATGGACAGTGAGGACGGCAGATGGTGAGAGACCCTGAGGGGGGCAGGAGAGGGAGCATGGAGGTGGAGGGCACTTGGCATGCCGGGGGGGTCTGGCCACTGCCTGGTGATGTTTGAGCCCAGACTCTTGGGAGGGGAGGGCGTGAGCCGTGGGCAGGTCTCTGGGGTCATATCTGACCTTCGTCAGGGTCTTTCATTCCACAAACTCTGGCTGAGGGTCTTGGGGCAAGTGCTAACTGCACTGTGCCTTGTTCTCCTGCTCTGCGAAACGGGGATGCCACAGCCCGCGCTTCTGAGGGGCATCATGCGGAATTCATAAGTGAACCCGGGCAAAGCCATTAGAACAGTGACTGGCTCGTAGTTAACAGCTGAAATGCTTTAGTAATGAACATGAGTCGTTAAGTATTATTAAATATTAACATGGTTGCTTGTGTCGTTCGTCCAGCCACCTATCCGTGCATTCCTCATCTACTTCCTGAACACCTTTCCGGGGAGGCAGAACAGCGTTCAGCAAGTTAGAGCTCCAGCTAGAGGTACACAGATGCGGGTTCACATCCCGCTCTGCAGCTTACAGGTTGTGTGGCCAAGGGCGGGCGCCATGGTTGACGCAGAGCAGCAGGGAGCCACGAGATGGGAGTAGTCCTATTCCCAGTTACTTCCTAAGCTTGTGGCGCAGATGAATGAGCTGAGGTCCTAACACAGTGCCTGACCCATAACAAGAATTTCTTTAAATGCGGGCCTGCCAGCAAAGGGACTTGGCTGTAGTGGGCACTGAAACACTGATTAGGCGTGTGGTCGTGGAATTCACATTCCATACGGCTCTACATACACAGGTCTCTCAGCCCGGGAACATCATCTGCTCCTCTCCCTTTTATTCTTTCCTCTCTGGGGCCCGAATGGACTTCTGGAGGACATCAGGCCCTGGCAGAAGGCTGGACGTGGCGTGGGGAACTATAAAGGTCCAGTGACACCTGAGGCGGCACACAGCCTGTCCTCCTCCTCCAGTCCCGCATGCACGATGGGGTGAAGAGCTTCTCCCTCCTTGAAGGAGAGAAGGCCATCGGCTCAGCCTGTCCGTCCCCAGCCCCCACGGCAAGCCCAGATTCCCAGGGTTCAGGAGATGCTGCAGCTGCTAGGGAGATAATTCAAAACAGGCGGACAAAAAGATGGATCCAGGAAGCACCTGTGGCCGATGATGGCTTTTATTGTTGGGGCCTTCTCAGCATCCCGGCCCCTCACCCCACCCGCAGGATTTCAGCGTGTGCTGGAGGCTCAGCCTGAGAGCTCTCGGAGCAGGGCCGGGCAGTGGGGCGGGAGAGGCGGGGGCCTTCCTCTAATGCCTGGGTTCTGAGATGAATAGGAGCAGAGGCAGCCTCCCCAGCCTGTCTGCCCACCCTGCCTGGCCTGGACAGACACAATGAGCCTCGGATGAAGTCCTTGGGGCTGTGAAGGGGAGCGTGCGGAATGCCTTGTCCCCGAGGCTGCCTTGGGTCCCTCGCTCCTCGAGCACACCCCTGCGCCGGCCCAGGGCAGACTGCTTTGTGCTGCACTCAAACGTTCAGGAAGAACAGTGTCATGAGCTGGACTCAGATGGTCAGAAGAGGAAGGAGTCCAATACGAGGGAGTTTTTAAGGTCCTCTAGAAGTGCCATGGATACCGGGGTGAACATTGGCCCAGAGCTAGGAGACCAGAGGCTCAAAGCTCTGGGGGGCTAGGGGTCCAAGCCTCATTTCTGCAGAGCAAGGAGTAAAGCCTCAGTCATTCCTGAGCACCCCTGCCCCCAAGCCCACCTCCAGTCCCCAGAGAGGGGACAGGGAGTGGTTAGGAGTTTAGGGAGGATCTAGAGCCAGACTGCCATTTACATGAGCTGTGTAGCCCTCTGCAAGTGACTTCACCTCTCTGGGCCTCCAGTTCCTCACTTTTAAGGTGGGGATACTCTAGTTCCTAGCTCATTGAGCTTTCGAGAGGATTTAATGAGCTAGAAACGCTGAGAGCCTGGTGTATAGTGAACCATCAATAAATACTCGCTATGATTGTTCAAGCTTCTTTCTGACTCTGGCTCATGTCACGTCAGAGACAGGGGCTGAAACTGCACTGTGGTCGCCTTTCTTGTCTAGTGAGGAATGTTCTAGCAATACGGTTGGGGTACAGGCTGCAGGGAACCCCCAAGTTTGAGGATGCTATCATTGCTTCCCCCAGAGCTGCCCAGTGTGGGCTGACACCCTGTCATGCCTGCTCTGGCACTGTGGACCACAAGTGGGCCCAGGGGACCTCCAACCTAGGGTAGGGACAGGAACCCCTCTGATGCCCAGTGATGGCTATTTGAGTGGAGGAGGTATGTCCTGATGGGAAAGTCACGGGTAGGGGGACACAGCCAAGAGGTGCGGTCAAAGGAAGGTGAGGAACAGGTGTGGGTGGGGCTGGGCATCCCCTGGTTCTCTAGGCAGCATCCCAGGTGTCCTGCAGAGCCCTTCCTCTCACCCCACCCCAACCAGGCTCTAAATCTTGAGCATCTCTCAGAATCTAATATTCCTCCCATTTCCACTGCCCTGTCACCCAACCTCACCTCCCAGGCTGCCAAGACTGCGTGGCAGCTTCCTTCCCAGTCCCTCACCTCCAGCCCAGGCCCTGAACTCTTGGCTGCCCGGTCACAGCTGGTCCCTACGAGGCTTCTTCACAACTTGCCCCGCAAGCCGAGCAGGAGGACAGGGTGCAGCCCAACCATGCCCCCCAGGCTCCGGCAGGCTTCATGGTGGTGGCAGCAGGCCTGCCAGGCCCGTACCCCCCAGATGCCTGAGTCTCTGACCTGTGGATGGTCTGCCCTGCCGGTGTGTGCTCCACCTCCAGCCCTGCCTGCCGAAGGACATCGATGACTGTGTTGTTTCCCAGGAAATGACCTAGAACACAAGAGACAGAGTGGACTCAGCCACATGCCAAGTCACCAGTGACTGGGGACCCCTCAGGCCAGGGACCACCTATACCCAAGACGGTACAGTGTGTCTGGATGTTGTCCTGGTGCCACCTTGGCTTGGGTCCAAATCCTGGCTCTGCAGCTCACCCGTCATATGTCCTCAGGCCCCAGTTTCTGGGGCTCCCCTCTGTAAAGGGAATGATGGTAGCATTCCCTGCTGGGCTAGTGGGAGGACTTCGAGAACAGTGGTTGGCGTTGTGGCAAAAGGTCACAAGTGTTTCAAGTGGCCTCACTGTGCCTCGTACCCTGAGGCTGATCCCAGACCCAGATGGTAATGAATGACTTGCAACACAGTCTCCATGCACAGGACCCAGGCGCCAGCTGTGGCCGCCACACAGTTTTATACCAGAAAAGTAAAGTGAATTCATCCCATGTAAGACAAGCAACAGAAATGAGCAGCCGAAAGGGGTCATGCAAGGCCCAGCTTGGAGAAAACCTCCTCCAAGAAGCCCTCCAGCCCTGAACAGGTCTGTGGCTCATCTTTGTGAGTTCCACCTGCAGTTTGAGGGTCCATTCCTTAGCACGTGAGTGGGTCCTCCGTGTTCATGTCTGTCTCCCCACAAGGCTCCACAGGGCAGAGACCTTCGTGGATTCATTCGTTCACCTTCTATCCAGCCTCTGCGGACCACATGTTACAATCCAGGCCCCGAGTGGCCCCAGAAAACTCTCCAGGTGTCAGATTCTGGGGAAGGAGAGAGCAACGCATGGTTGCAACAGTTGCAGGTCCAGCGGATAGCGGCGGTGGCACAGAAGGGGTCTAAAGCCAGAGCCGAACACTGCCGAGGTGGCTCCTGCTTGGGGGGGGGGGTGCTGGTATCCTCACCCCAATCCATTAAGCATTCATTCAACAAATGTTTACGGTGCACTTGCTCTGAGGCCAGCCCTGTGCTGGTGGCTCGGAATGCAGAGAGCCACAGCCCCAGATGAGCCCAGAAAACGCTCTCCTTCAGCAGGATGCGGGCATGAAGTCTGGGAACAGCCAAGGCTCTCCCAGGCTCCATTAAGGAAGGGTCCTCAGAAGGCTAAGTGATGGGAGTCAGCACCCTGGCCAGCCCCTCGTCCTCCCTGGGCCTCGGTCTCCCCACCTGTTAGATGTGGGCAGAGTGGCAGTGGCCCCTTGTCACCTCCTAGCCCATATGCCTGCCCTGCGGCCCCACTCTCATGGGCAGCACGTTCCCCTCAGCTCCCATTCAGCCCAGAACCTGGGGGGAAATCCCTGTGCCATTTGTCTAATCGCCTGTGACAGGTGGTGACAGGTGGGAAGCCGGAAGGTCAGCACGCTGACAGCCCCGGGGAGGTCTGAAGAGAGCAGACAGGGGACAAGCTGGGCGAGATCGGAGAGACTCCGGCACAGAGGGGGTGAGGCGGGGACTGCAGAGCGGTAGACGGAGGGTGGAGCCTACCCCCTCTGCCGCCCCCCTGCACACCTCTGGGCTGGCTTCTGCTCTCTTGTGCTGGCCCACCCCGTCCCTGAAGTCCACCTTGGGATCAATGCGAGAGACCACTGGACTGGGAATGAGAGACCTGGCGTTTAGTCCAGGACCTGCCTCACCCGCTCTGAGACCTCAGGCAAATCCATTATGTTCAAATGCTCTTAATGTCTCTGTACAAGGGAGGAGTCCATGGGCTCCCCTGGCTCTCAGACTTTCTGCGGAAAGCTTCTGTTTGACCCCAGGGAACCCGACGAAAATGTATTCCCCCTCCCTCCCTTTCTTTACTGATTTAGCTCATTAATCTGACACGCACTGAGCGAGTGGATCTCTAGTGCTAGCTAGTGGTGAAGAGACAGGGGCCTGTTCCAGGCACTTGGTCTCAGAATCAAGGTCTTTTGATCGGGGCTAAGTACTATGCTGAGGGAAGCACAACCTCAAGTCAGGGAAGACTTCCTGGAGGAGGCAGTGATAGCTGAAGGGTGGGATAAGAATTAGCCAGGTGAGGACGAGAGTTGGGCATGGAGTGGGGGGGTGTTCCAGACAGGGGAAACAGCATGTGGAAGGCTAGGGGATAACTGAGGCTCATTCGAGAAGCCAAGTGCAGAAGACACGCAGACAACACAGGCATGAACAGGCCCTCCCAGAGCCCTGGGCTTCACCCAGTCCTGTTGAGGACGGAGACCCAATCTCCTGCCATGGCTATGTGTCTCCTGAGCCAAGTGGCTTCCTTGTCCTCAGCCCGTTTTCCTGATTGTCAAAAGGGCATGCATCCCTTCGGGGACTGGTGGTGAGGTCCTGATGAGGCAGGAGGAGTGACCGTTCTTTGGAGAAGCCCAGCGTGCACTCTTGAGTGATGAGCTAAGCTAGTCCTTGGGGGGACCACAGAGTTGTGCCCACTCTTTCCTGCCCCCCGAGTGTGACGGAACTGGAAGGGAGCCTGGGCATGGTGGCCTTTGGCAAACGGGTTGCAGGAGTTCCCTGCCAGCAGTTCTTGGAATTTACTCCTGGCAGCAAAGGCCATTCCTTCCATGCCTCCATGGAGATCCTTTAAAGGCGAGGGCCTCCAGGCCCAGCAGTGGTCCGCCCGGAGGATTTCAAGAGCAACCAGGGAGAGCAGGCTGCCTCCAGCTGCATGGAGCCGCGGTGAATATTTACCAAGCTGTGCGACGCGCTCCGAGAGGAACATTCCTGATGCTGGGGGAGGTGGTGCTCTGAAGGGCCCAAGCCGTACAGAGCTCCAGCTGGATCCCAAGCGCTGCCTGACAGCGTTTCGGGGTCCAGTCAGTGCCCCATCCATGTCCTCAGGCTCAGCAGCTCCAGACCCTGAACAGAAGACTCCAGATACTTTGAGAAACTAGTTGGATGCCGTCAGCAATGATTTTTGCAAATCCCATCTTTACTTTTCTAAGCCACACCCACCCTCACTTCCTTCCCTGCCAGGCAGAGAGACCAGAGTCTCCCGTTGCCTGTCCCTTACAAGAGGCAGCTCCTGCACAGCTCCAGGGGGCGCCCTCCCTGTGAACCTCTGCCCCAGGATAACAGACACCAGCCACTCATTCCTGAGCCTGTGCTCTCAGTGCGGCCCCAGCCCTTCCCTCTCTGGGCTTGGCTTCATAGGACCCCCACAACATGGTGCTGTCCTGCTTCTCTTTGTGGCCCTCTCACTGCCCCGCGTCCCCCTTCTCCTGCCCAGTAAATGCGGGGGCCCCAAGAATCCTGTCCATACCCTTCTGCTCCCCCACAATCTGTGGACAAATCATCCACATGATGGTTTCAATCACCATGCAGTGTGGACCACTCTGGAACTACTGTCGTCGCCCAGACCTGTCTGTCGGGCAGCCTACCGGACACCTGTACCTGACAGCCTCCAGAGCCTACAAAACCCAGCTCACCCTCCCTTCCTGGGATGTGTCTCAACTGAGCTCTGTTATCCAAGTCAGATGGGTTCTGGCTTGACTTTTCCTCGCCCTCCTCATCCAAGGAGTGACCAGAGGCCCTCTGAGTTCTCCCTCCTATCCATGCTTGACCAGCTCAGGTCCCCATCAGCTTTTGCCTGAGTCACTGCAGACATGGTCTTCCTTGCTCTCTCTCTGCAGCTGGAATGATCTTCCCACCCACCCCACCCCCAGAGATGCCCCTGTCAGAATGTGATCTCAACAAGCCATTTGAGGGGAGACTGAGTTTTTCGAGGGCAGGAGCCATGTCTGATTCATCCTTGGCCTCAGGGCTAAGCCCAAGTCTGGCATACAGTGGTGGCTTCATGAATGTTTGTTGAATGAATAAATGACAAAATCCGTTACTCCATATCCTTGCCCTGACCTCATCCTATCCCCACAGATCCCCTTCCCTTGTAGGCCCCGCCCCGCCTCTTGGTGATGCTCCTGCAGATTCCACCAATCCCAGGAGTTCGCACCAGCCCGAGTCAGGGCTTGGTGCATGCTGTCCCCGGAGGCTGGCAGACAGGGCCTAGGCTTGCCTCCAAGGTCACAAATCCCGAAAACATCACCACGCCCATCCTGAAACCTGCAGGGAAGGTGTGGAAAGTTTCCAAAGGGGCCCCAGTGTTGGAGCTTAGCCTGCGGGCTTGCCCAGGCTCCTGGGGTCTCCTGGCCACTGCTCGGCTGCTCCTTCCAGCACTGACAGCTGTTTCCTGGCCAGTTCTCTGCAGGAAGGCCAGTTCCATTTTATCTGCTGAGGCTACAAGGACGAGGAGAGGAGGGAGGGGAGGCAGGACAGTGCGGGGTGGGGCACGCAGAGTGACAGAGACAGAGACAAGGGGAGAGGAGACAACAGAGGGGCTGAGAGAGAAAATAGACACTCCCAGGAGTGTCTCCTGGGAGAGGGAGAGACTGCCAGGCAGGACACAAGGAAACAGAGAGCAGACAGACAGATGAGAGGGGGTGGGAGACAGGCTGTAAGAGACTTAGAGACAGTGGGAAGGAGAGAGAGAAAAGGAGAGACACTGAAATGGAAAGCAAGAGATAGAAAAAGACAAAAACAGGGCAGAGATATAAAGAGACAGAGATAGGAAAGGAGAGAAGAGAAAAAGAACCCAGAAATGAAAACACAGGGCACGGCGGTGGAGAGACTTATCTACTGAGGATATCATGGAAAGCTTCCTGGAGGAGGGACCCCTGTAGCCAGGAGGAGATTGGTTGTGGGGCATGAAGGTTTATATGCCTTCATATATATGGTTGTGGGGCAGAAGGATTATAGGTCTTACAAATGGTGGGGCTCATTTGGTGATTGTCTCCTGGACCCCACAAGTCAGAGTTCCATTTAGAGGACATACATATAGAAACAGGGAAGGCGTCCTGCTCCCAGTGGGCACAGCCCCATCATGTTTTAGTGCAGAGAAAAGACTCCCCTTCTTCCAGGTATAAGCAGGCCCATGCCAGGGCACCAGGATCAGCAAACGGAACGTAGGCTGGATCTAGCCTCTACCCCTGAGCTGGCTCCAGCCTGGTAGCCTCCCGACACGGGAAGGAAGGGTAGAGCAGAGCAAAGAACCCTGTTGTAGGGTTGGGACAGAAAACCTGGCTCCGCAGCTAACGGGCTGCGTGACCTCAGGCAGTTTCCTTCCCCTCTCTGTGCCTCCATTGCCCTCCATGGTCTCCTGGGTCTTCCCAGCTCTAGGAGTCCATCACTGGATAACCTAAGCACAAACTCCTACTCGGTGAGTCTCCTGGGTGCTTCTCGAACATCATTTCATTTCAGCCTTGCGGCAGCCTTTTGAGGCACCCCACCGCTTACAGACGTGGAAACTAGAGCTCAGAGAGAGGAAAGGACTTGCCCTAGATCACACAACTGGTAAAAGGCCAAGCTCTGACTTCTATCCAGCCATGTCCTAGTTCGCTGCACGTTCTAGTACATTTGCTCTGAGGTCTTAGCATCTGCGAGGGATTCTGAGTTCACATTTGGGGGGCCGGGAACTGTCAGCAATGTGTGTCCCTTCAGGGTTCACCAGATCGGAGAGAAAAGTGTGTGAGTGCTCAGCAAGAAGAACGGGCCAATTAACAGGGTAATTTCAAGATAGTGTTGGGGGGCTGTGCGGAGGGGGAGAACCAGATGTTCCCACAATGGCTCCAAAGTAACACAGGCTACCCTCGGCCAGCACACATGTTTTCTCTCCAGTGAGCATGCTGGGTTTCCAGTTTTCTCCTCCTGGAAGAGGGATCCCAAGCTCATATTTATGTTCTGTCTGAAATTAATGCAAGGGAAACTTTCAAATGCTAATCCAGCTGCCAGGATTAGCCAGCCGGATGCCAAGTGACGGAGGTGTTTGTTTTCCCGAGGAAGTGTGACAGAAGGGCTGGACGGAGGGACCTGGGGATGGACGGACAACTGGGGGTGTCATGGGGCTTCTGATCTTCCAAGGAAGGTCTGCCTGGGAAACTGGCAGAATTGGGTTTCCTTTCTCCTGCTGGGCCAGCCAGGGCAGGGCGGGGGCTCAGCAAAGGACTGAGATGATGTGTCCCCTGCACCCAGTCTTGTCCCAGAGCTGAGACACATGGTCCCCACCCCAGAGAAGATCGCAGTCCGGGGCGGGGCTCGGGGGACAGGCATGCCCAGCCTTATGTGTCAGGGAGAGCCCTGCAGTGAGGGAGGCCCACCAGGGGCTGAAGGAAGTGCCTTCACGATGGAGGACTCAGCACTTCCGTGGGCACAAAGGGAAGAAGAGCGTGGCTGTGCAGCCCACCACCCAGGGTTCCAGGTTGTTGGAATGTGAAGTGAAAGGGGAGGTGGGGCACAGTGAGGGTCAGGAAAGTGGGGCAAGTTATGGGATTCTGAATCATGGCAGGACAAGACTAAGGGGCCAGGTTTCAGCGGGGCCCAAAAAACTCTCTCTCAGACAACTGTCCAGCTCTGTGAGGGAGTGAGGGCCCCCTCCCTGGAGTTGTGTAAGTAGAGAGTCACTGAGTGCTTGTCAGGCCTGCTCAGACGGGGTTCAGACACCCTCCGGGGAGCTGGACATATCCAGGTGCAACCTTATTGTGCCCCCTTTATCGTCTGCTCTTCTCTGGAAGCTGCCAGAACCCAGGACATCAGACACAAAGCGCCCTGAGCCTTCAGCCGGTCAGCTTAGCCCTGCTGTTAAATAATGGGAGGATGGATACAAATACCAAGAAAAACAATCCCACCTCCCATCTCTCCAGAACTCAGGCAGAACTGGACACTTTGATTTATAGTGTCACTTGACCTCACTGCCACGTTCCTGAGGCCAGCAGAACTTGCCCAGCGTCACACAGAGAGAAGGCGGCAGAACTGGGGTTGGCCTGAGCCTGTTCATGGCTTGGAGTGCGTCTGTTTAAAGGGCACTTCTGGGGGCAGCTGCTGAGGCAGGGGTTCCCTGGGCACAGTGTAGCCTCCCTCTAGGGCTGGAGCTGCTTTTGGACCTCTGACACCTGTCTGACAATCGCCCAGTTCGGGGTCCCATTCACGACCTGCCCCAGCTGTGTCTGTGCTTGTAGAAGCATGCCACCCATCCCCCACCAGGCCCATCCCTCCACACCAATCCTCTTGGTTCTTCTAAAATCCCCAGGATTTGAGCTTTTTCATTCTCTTTGGAGCAGGTCGTCTTTCAATTAATCCTGTTTAGAGGTGAGGACGTCTTCTCCATGCATCCCACCCTATCCACGAGGGCAAAAGAGCTGGAGGTTTTTACCCTGAGGACCTGGAGCCACAAGCCCTTCCAGGGACGTCCTACATGTCAGGCACGTGCCAGGCCCTGGGGTCCTGAGATGGGTCAGACAAGGTGGCCTTTCCTCCTGGGGTCTGACACCACTCTAGACCCAAGAAAACACTGTGCAGAGTGGTTTGAGGTCACGGTGAGACCCTGGGGGAGAGCCCCAGAGACAGAGCCTGTGAGGGGTTCTGTGGCTGCAGGGGGTGGTGCCCAGTCTGGGGCTCCCTGTGGCCAAGGTAGCAGCCGGGACCCAGGAGAGCTCCCTCCTGGCCAACCTGCTCCCGAGCCTCGCTGCTGCTTGGAGCTGAGCCAGCTCTGGGGGTCTCTGCACAGTGTCCAAGTGGGTCCTTGGAGGATGGAGATGGCTGCCTCCTCCTTCTCCCTGGATGGCCCTGCTCTCTCCTGGGTCAGGGGAGTCCTGTCCTTGGGGGACTATGGGCTCTGAGGGGCCAGGCCTCAGAAGCATTAATAATACCGAGGGCTCCCATTTATCCAGAGATGGCACTGCCCCAGGCACCGAGCAGTCCAAGGACCCGCCCCCTGACTCTCAGGCTCATTTTCGGGAGGAGAAATCTGATGTCAGGAAGTGAAGCACCTGGTCTGCCTGGGCCACTTCCTCTAAGGAGAAGTGCTAGGTTTCTAGGTCAGGCAGTCTGGCTCCAAAGCCCGTGCTCTTAACGAGGCCACTTTCTTCTTCTGCCTTCCCTATGCGGCCCTGCAAGAGTGCCGAGCCCGTGGCTGATGTTCCATGAATCCCGGCTCCCTGACAGATCCAGCCTGGGGCATGTGTCCTCCAGTCCTTCCTTTCCCCTATCCCAGAGGGCAGGGGTGGCTCCCGTGAGGGATGAGCTAGCAGATGGATGTTCCTCTGGCTGGCTGGCTGCTCTGGGCTGAAACAGGAAGGGCGACTCTGGCCAAGGATCACAGCCCCGAGCAGGCGTGCCAGCTGCCAGATGTGAGTGTGGTGGGGAGAAGCGCCCTTTGAAAAGCCGTTGGAAATTCTGAAACACTTCCGGATGCTGTGGCCTCATGTTCCAGCGTGGGGAGTGTGGCAGGCCATGGGCGTGCCCCTGCATGCGGAGAAAACGGCTGGGTGTGTGCTGCCTGTTTGCAGCGTCCCTCATTTCTAAGGTGAAGGAGGGCCCTCCAGGGGACATGGCTGTTCTTCTGTGCTCAGCCATGAGCTCTGTTCCTGAGGCTACCGAGTGGAGAACCCCGGCGGAAGGGAGGCAGCTGTGGATATTGTCCTGAGGACTGTGGGGTTGATGCAGGTGGACCAGCATCAGGGAAATTTTAACTGGTTCTTACCTCCTCCGGGAAGCCTTCTCTGTCTTACCTTCCCTCCTAGACAGGGAGATGATAAAGGAGCTCGGCACAAGCCGGGCTGTGATAAGGAAATCCTACAGGGCTGTGGGAGCCTAGAGAGGAGTTGGTGGAAAGACCAGGCAAGAGAGGAGAGGGCCACAGTCTGCGAAACAGACAGCCAAGCAGCAGTTGGATCTTTTCTGGGCAAGGAGGGGACTGGCCATCAATAGGAATGGCCTATCAGCGTGACCATCAATTCACTCCAGGTCTGTGTCTCTCACTTCCCATCTGTACCTCAATTTACCTGTCTGCCCAATGGAATAATAATGAATGTCTTATGAATGTCCTTCAAGCAGGATGGTGCCCCTTGTAGAGAGCTGCGGCCACTGTTATTTACAAGAAAGTTATTACTGGTGTTCCGGGATGCTGGGCTTCCAGCTCTGCTCTCGAGGTGGGGCCGGGACCACCACTCGGCTTCTGTGTTTTGGCCCCCGGCATGCTGCTGAGTGTGGGCTTGCGGCGCCTGGGCTGGGGAGACAGAGAGGCTGGTGGGGGCCAGGTGGGCGGGCACTCGGGCAGCAGCCGAAGTACCAAAGTCTCTGCTGCTCCCACCGCCTGCCTGAGCACGCTTTCTGCCGAGGAGACTTCCGCTGCTCGTGGGGACAGGTGGCCGCAGCCCTCAGGGAGGGCTTTCCATGGGCTGGAAGCTCTTAGCTCCAAAACCCTCCCACGAATCCAAGAGTGACTGAGGCAAACTCTACTAGAACGTGAGAAGGCTGGGATGAGAGGATGTGGGGTGTCGAAGGGCTTTGGAAGGCCAGCAGGTAGAACCATATTCAGATTATAGCCCTTCAGAGTTCTGGAATGTACAGTTTGAAATGAGCGGGCTCTAGTGGTTATCTGGTCCACCTTTGAGTCTGGGTTGTATCTCCAACCCAGCTCTGCCTGCTCCTATGTTACTCGATCCATTCCAGGTTCTGGGATTAGCTGATAAATTAACAGATCTCAAGAAGGCCCCGTTCCCTGGTGCTAGGGACAACATTGTAATCTTCTTTTATTGCTTGGGACTGAGACCTCCCTATCCCTCTGGGGCCCGGGGCCCAGGAGGTACCATGTGACTAAAGGGAATGAACTTGATTCTGGGCAATTTGGTCTGTTTAACTTCCTGTCCATGCCACTCCTTATGGCCAGTCTCACTTGCATTTAGGCCCAATGCTCTCTCTTTAAACCAAGAACCTTCCACTTGCTTCCTCTTTCTCTGCAGATGCCTTTACCCTCTCTAGAGAGGAGCTCTGATTAGAAAGCCATCAGGTGACTTTTCCACTAGCAAATCACCCATCTGCTGGCCTCTTCCCTCCTTCGATTACAGGTGAGGAAATGCCCTTCTCTACCCAGGGCCAGACCCTCTACCTGAGCTCTGATCCCACCCTTCCTGCTGTCTCAGAAGCCTGGGTTAGTAATTTTCCTCACTGAGCAGCCTCAACTCTCCCATGGCATTCTTTACATCGTGTTACAGACATGCTCCATTCTGTCGCACTGTAAGGAAAGCAGGGTGCGTACGGGAACAATAAAATTACCAGCTTCTTCTTTTGCCAAGTAAAGGCTCTGAGAGCTCCCCTTGCCTTGTATCACCAACATTTTGTTTTGTTTTGTTTTATTTTTTAAAGCAAAAGATGTTCAACTTCCAACATGGTAGAAAGAAGATCATTTTAGATTAGATAAACCTGTAAATTGAATTACTATAGTTAATAAAAACTTACCACCTAAGGCTGTAAATTGAATAAATATAGTTAATAAAAACTTACCACCTAATACCCATTTTTTCTAATTATTTACAGAGTAGAAGAAACCCAAGAAATCCAAGAATCTGCATGAGATCTGTGGAGGCCCAGCAGGTTCAGCTTGACCTTGAGCCTGATAGTCAAGAATCAGGCCTTCCCTCCCCCTGGGCTGGCATTCCTCCCCATGGCAGTGGCTTAGGTCATTCCAGAACATGTGGGTTTCCACACTGACCACAGACACCTCCTGGAGAGGCAGGGCTTCCGTCTGGGCCCCTAGATGACACCCAGGCCTGGTCAGAATTATCACACACGTTCACACCCCAGTTGCCACTGAATAACCTCTCCAAGGGGTCAGATGGTACCTTGCTACAGAAACATCACCGACACCAAGGAGACTACTCTTCTGTGGGGTGGGCCAAATACAAGGATACCCTTCCCACAAAACCGTCCACATTTCTGAAATGGCTGGGACTGGGACCCTAGAAGTCACGGTTCAAGTTGAAGGTCTGCATGCATGGCCTGGAGGAAGCCATTCTTCCTCTCTGGGACTTAGTTTTCATTTGCAAAATGAGTATGATAAGGCCCATCTCATGGTGTTATTGTGAAGATCATAAAGGTAATGTAGCGTCAGAGCCTGACGGGGGGG